>QLOK01000991.1:4694-15974 GCA_003313805.1 Tricholoma flavovirens
GCTCCGCTGTCCTGTCATCGCAGTAGTTCTAATTGGTACCTAAAAAAGTGTGTTAGTAACAAAAAAAGTGAAATGAAACAAAAAAAAAACTTACAGACGGCCCAAGAGACGTCGCCGACGTCTCTTGGGCCTTTTCTTTTCGTTTACCTCGTCCCCCCCGTCCCGTCTCGTCTTCCTCGTCGTCCCCATCCTTGTGCTGGGTCGTTTTTGTTGCCCCCTTGCTGTTGCGTCATAGTCGTCATCATTATTGTCAATAGTTAAAATTGTACCTAAAAAAACTATGTTAGTAACGAGTAAATGAAACGAGAAAAGAAAAGGAAAAAATACCTATGGCCCAAGAGACGTCGTTGACGTCTCTTGGGCCATATGCTAGCGGTGGGAGGAAGGGCGTAGGCGGCGGCATCGTCGTTCCTGTCCCATTGCATCCAGTTTCCACCCCGCAAGCAGTTGCTCACGGCAGTGGATCGGGGTGCTGATGTGGTGGTGGTGGTGGCCGTCATGGTTTAGGGTCAGTATAAAGTAGATACCTATATTTAAAAACCTAAGTTAGTTCAAACAAAAAAGTGAGAAACGAACATAAAAACTTACCTATGGCCCAAATGACATTGACAACGTCATTTGGGCCTGTTTAGTGTGCTGTCTCATCGTCCCCTCGTCCCCCCTCGTCTGGTGGTGGTGGGCACCCCCGTCCCGCTCAGTTGTCGGCTTCGTTGTTCCACCCGTGATCCACCCCACGAGCGGTTGCTCATGAGGCTGGGGGCAGGTGGTGGGTTGTTCGTCATCGGGTCTTGTTGGGCTGGCGTTGTCACTGTCGCTGTCGCCCCCTCCTTGCCGTTGCCGTCGTTGTCCCTCTGGCGTCGTTGTCCCTGTCATTGTCCTGCTGTTGTCGTGCCCCTGCTGGTCCTGGTCCTGGTCATCCCATTGTTGTTCTCTTCTCGTTGGCAGTTGTCATCGTGGTCTGCTCCCCGTTTCCACCCCGCGAGCAGTTGCTCGCAGCGGTGGTGGCGTGGTTTTAGGGTCGTCGTGTTGTTACAAAATGGATAGAACCTATAATTAAGAAAAACATAAGTTAGTTCAAACAAAAATAATGAGAAACGAATATAAATTAACTTACCTAGGGCCCAAACGACGACAGCGTCATTTGGGCCCGCTTCATGCTCGTTGTGGCTCCTGTCTGTCATGTGGTGCTGTGGTGGCGGCCGTGGGACCTGTGGCTGTGGGTGTTGGGGAGGTGGTGGTGGCAAGGGAAGGAGGAGGGCGGTCGTCGTCATCGAGTGTGGTGGTGGTGGTGGTTGAGCATGATGAGCTGGCACTGTTGATGATGGCTGTGTGCTTTGTAATACACAGCCATCGGGAACCCTACCTAGGGTGTTGAATTACATGACCATTTATGCCCTTGTGGTGTAATGGTTAGTCGTGTCTTTGTTTATGTAATGGTTGATGTAATGGTCAAGGGTTCGACTCTCGGCAAAAACATTACTTTTATACCTATAAGTAAGGACAATGTGACCTAACTAGGACTCAGACAAGCTCGGACTATTCCTAGCATTCCTAGCAATTGCTGTTTGGAATCCGAAAGGATTCCTAGCAAGAAATTCCGAGTCCGAGCACCTGGTTAGGAATCTACTAGGACTTCACTCAGACTCCAATCGGACAAAGTTAGGACTAGGAATGCAACTTTGGCAGTAACTCCTGCCAAAAAAATTCCTAGTAAATTCCGCTCGGATTCTGATTGGAATAGGTGGGGGAGAGTAAAGAGCTCCAATGCTTGGAGTGTGGTATTTGTGGTACAACAATCAGTGACCCATGTGGAACTTGCAGACACATAGGTGAGTATGTCAATTATCTGTGACTCCACAACACTAATTAGCTTCTGTAAGCTCACAAAGAGGGTGGCACTGTTGATGCTGAGTCACTAGCTATGAAAAATGCATGGCGGCATCAGTTGGAGGGCCGCCTTAATTGCCCCACAGCCACCATAGGTGAAACTACCCCAGTTTCTGAGCTTACCAATCTGCGAGCCAATGCTACAGCAAGCAACTATTTCACCATCTTTATTGAGGTTTGCCGTAGCACTGCAGCAACTTCGGTAGACAAGATTCTTGGAAAAACCTGTGTTCCTTATCCGGAGACCACTACATTTCTTGGTTCGCACTTCTGGTTTAGGTTTTTATGCTCTCAGGTTGATCCATCCCATAGCTTTGAAGGAGGTGGTGATTGCAGATGTCAATCCCCGATGGATAAAAAACCACACATTGGAGTTACATCTGTGAGTGCAAGCATGTACATTGGTGTGATATCCCTTTGATTTAGTGTGCAGAGATGAAGTCGAGCTCAGAGCACATGGTAACATTACATTGCAGGCAAATATAGATTTTATGACCCTCTGTCAGTGGTACAACTTGTTCAACATCATGAGAACCAAGGAAATTTACCTCAAAGTGCCTCTGGGGTTAAGAATGGTAGTAAAGGATCATCTTTTTGTCTTGAGTTGTTCATCCGTGAAGACATAGTAAGCTTTCATTTCCATGGAAGGAAACCAACCTTGAGCTAATCATACACTATTTTGCTAGTACTATGAACGAGCAGATAAGAATGAAGATGATACTGAAGACTCTTCCATCCGGTCATCAGCAACAAGCCAGAAACAGAAAGGGCAGGGATCTAGCCACAAGGAAAATGATATGCACATATCAAAGCGAGTCAAAAGTTAGTACATGGCACTATCATTATGCACATGACTCATCTCACTGTTGCTGTCAGCTAAACATGTAGATCATGTTTTGGTGAGTAGTTTTGCCCAGGGCAACAACATGTCAGCAGGGGGTCCCCCTGTATCTACAGCAAACACCATCAGTTTCAAGGGGACCCTTTGCACAATTGATACTGAAGATGGGTGTTACTTATTTACTGAATCAAGCACAATTGAGGCAGGACTCTTGGATCAGACCACCCTTTTTCCTTCTGCTGCTGACCATGGAAAGACGAAAGATGTTTACAGGGCAAGTCACATTCCTACACTTGAACTTGGGGTGCTCACATGCAGGCATTACAGATGATCACAGCTGGCGAGTTTGTGGCTAAGGTGCTTGTGGATGTTGGGCGTGGTCATGGTGACATGTCATTAGATGAGGCAGTGCGGCTTCTGTCAGCGGATCTTGTGTGTTTGAAGTGGATGGAGTTCTTTGCCAAGGCTTTCTTTGCTTGCATGGCTCAGGAAGGTGCTGAGATAACATGTGTGATTTTTCATTTCTAGTTCTACTGTAGCTGACTGTGGTTTGAAGTCTTTCAAGTTTCAAACAGCTTTCTCATCAAAATCTATAAAGAAGCTACTAATGCTGGCCCTCCCAGTCAGAATGAAGCAGAGGACAGTTCTGCTGAGAGTGTAATTCCTCCTTCCCTTCTCTCTGTCTACCTGGTTGAGCCTAGACAGGCTTCATCTGCTGTCTTGAAGTTCTCTGGAACTCTTGGGATGCACAATCAGTTTGATAGGTGATCTGCATCAATCATGGCCTTCAGCCACTTCATTGTGGAGAGCTCTGCATGCAAGTACATGTTTGCAGATATACAAGGTATGTTTATGCCAGCACATTGCAAAGTTTGCATTTCTCATCCTTACAATTGTGCAGGCTCAATAGACTGCAACACTCTGATGCGGAATGAGTCTGCGCTGACACTTTTTGACCCCATGACACATACACCTTGCAGGTGTGTATTGTCATTCATCATGATTGCCATTTATCTTGAAAACTGAACTTACTCAAGTAAATCTGGCCTCAGTGACCATGAAATTCAGGGGTTCAAGAACTTCATTGAATGCCACAAGTGCACCAGCATCTGCACCGCAATGAACTTGTGCCTGATGTCAGATTTGACAGCTACATTGCCAGACTCCGAGTCGGATTCATCAGACGATGAACAGTGAACTGCACCTGCATGCCAGTATTGTCTTTTCTTCCATCTTCAGCCTTGTTAGTTATACACCTATCATTCTCACCATGTGGCGTTTGTCATGGTATTAATGTTCTTATCTGTCATGCTCCTTTGTTCTCCCAGGCCTTGAGCCTTCATAATAATCACCCTCTTTATTGCTTTATCTGAATCAATACAAATGGAAAGCCAAAGTTTGCTCCCACAAGACCTTCCATGTAGTTAACACTGACCAAGTTGAGTTAGTATGCCTTGAAAGTCTACCAGTCAAGCTTGGATAAGTTGAGGCCAGCTGTCACACACTCATAAGATATGTAAGATAGTGATGATGGTTTGCACATGCTCCATTATGATACATGGATGATGTAAAAAAAAAACTTTTGTAAATTTCATCCTTGCACTATCCGCCATTCATACATGCTGCAAGAGCCATCTATGACCATAAAGTGTTATGGTGCACATGTGGTGAGGTCATCTTGGCATCAGGAAATCGAGGGTATTTTGATATAACATTATAATGTCATAAAAAATGAACAATAACAGCATTTTCTCCAATTCTTGGGAACCATTTTATAAAGTTAGACATATGTAGGGTTGGATGGCGAAATACACTGCTGCCTTCATCCTTTGACAGTAGATGAATGCCTCCAGCAGTACAAGTGTGATGGTGATGCTTCAACAAACCAGGCCCTCAAAGTGCTACAAAGGTAGATTAAGCTATGGAGCATTGCTGCAATTAATAATGGACATAATATTTTCAATTGATTTCCCACTGCCCAACCACTGAAATCATTATTGAAGTTGAGAACTGCAGAAGGTATCCAAGTCTTAAACACTTTCTGTCAAGAGTCGGACAAATAAGTTTGGTGCTACCATTACATTTCGCACTGTGAGTCCTGATTACCTGCATTTAAATGCTTCCCATCAGTATTGGGATTGAAACTCTGTTTGCCTGTGGAAGATATCCAAGTCTTATATACTTTCTGCCAAGAGTCGGACAATTGTGTTTGACACTACTGTTTCATTTTGCACTGTGAGTCCTAATTACCTTTATTTAAATGTTAGACATCAGTATCAGCATTGAAATGCTGTTTGCCATCTCCGCCATTACCACCTTTCCCAGGTTGAAAGACAGATGTAGGTTGCTCAACTAGCATAACAAATCAGGATTTTCATGGATACACATGACTGTCAGTGCTCCAATGTGGGCTACCAGCCCCCCAGCGACAATCCTGATGGATTTGTTTCTTACATGGAAGACAGTTATGTGTTGATAGCAAACCAAGATGCAACAACAAGAGAAGTGTTGATTGAAACTACACCGCACATTAGCCTTGTAATTCTGAGGGTTGGTACAATATATAGGGAGCAGATGACATTGATGTTTAGCAATGTTCAACTTGCTCCATTGTAGATGCTCTATCACCTGTTGAAAGTGATTGAAATCCCAAATGTAGAATATCTTGTACCCTAATTTGTAATTAATTACACAGCAGTGTTAATAGGAGACTTCATTGCAGCTCACTTTGCCTTGATTTTAGTGACAACACAATCAGTGGCAGCCAGACATTGGGAAGAACTTGAAGCATATGAAGGAAAGACCTGCCTGAATGAACTGTGAGTACAGGTTAGAGTTGGCTAGCTAAACTTGTTACCTGTTCCACCAAATTATCAGCTCATTTACCTCCTCTTGTTCCTCAGGATCATCTAACAGGTCAAGAATAGAGTTGTAAAAGTGTTCTGAGTCAGTGGCTAGATCTCCTCTGGAGAAGACCAGAGATGAGCTGAGGGCAAAATGGACCTGCGAAAGAAGGTTAGCCAGGACTGTGATTGATTCAATGAAGTTCTGATACCTGGGTTGCAACGTACGCAAGCGATGCAAGAGTTATAGAGGTCATCCCATGAATACAGGCATTTCCCGAGTGAGTAGCCTTTGGCTCATTGTCAACAGAACTAGGCAAGATATATGAACTTGTATGCCTGTCTCATGGAATGAACAGGGCATTGCATAGCATGGTGGTAAACACAACACCCACCTTTACAAGAAGGGAACTACGGAAGTGGCCATTCCATGGGTCTTCAGGGTCGTAGGAGTAACCATGGTAGAGAAACACTGGCCATTCATCTCCCGTTGTCGTCAACTCCCCCAATCTCAACTTTTCTCTGATCCTAAATGACATCGGTGTTATGCATCACCTAAAAATCACATGGCTTACTCGTTGTCAGGCCAGTTCAAATTAGTGGGACAAAGCAGAGCCCCAGTTTGATCATGATGGAAGCCACAGTCAACCTTGACATTGTGTGCAAGTGGTGGGTTCAATGTGCCACCACTAGGTGTAATCCAGTCAAGTATTGCACCCTTGAGACTCTTTGTGTCATTGGACTGGGCATTGGAAGATCCTTTTTAAATCTAAACATTCAATGTCAGGGAAGGAAATCTGAAGGGTAGGTAGAAACGTTGCCATGAACCAAGTCAGCTTTGTGGAGAATTTCTTCCTCTGAGCCATTCATCAACTGATCCTCAAGACTGGGAACTATCTGAAGCAGTTGTTTGTATACACAATACTCTCTTCTTTGTCTAAAGCAATGGTGTGATGTCAAGCATGGGAACAATTGATGATAAACTCACTTTTTCAACAGAGACTCCAAAGTTTTGGCTGCCTGCTCTACCTCATGCAAGATGCTGTTTGTGAGAAGGGTGTGAACATGGCACAAAGCATGAGCAGTACAACCAAAATGATGACCATGATGAACAAGGGGATCAGACAATAAACTGAAATCTTGGTCAGTACTAATGATCACACAACAGGGATTAATCCTGATATGCTTTCTTCCATGGCCCTAGTTGAAGTGCACTTTGCTGACAACAACCAAGGACTGAAGGAGGATCATTCTTGTCATGGTCCATAGGCATGGAGGATGAGCTATAGTAAGAGAGTGGAGATCAGGGGAAGAATAGAAGAAGAATTGAGCTGTCAAGTGCATTCTGGGGTGTTTATATATCAAAAACAGGGTGGTGCATCATGGGACTGGCATATGATAGATCCAAAAAAGAAATCCAAATCTTTCAAACATGGATTAGGATCCATCTGGTCAGTACAGCCTGGACAAGGAACCTGATCTGAATATGGCAACTTTACCATGGACCAGATTAAGTCTCCAAATATGGTTAGAGATTGCCTAATGTGGACCTCACGTATAGGGGGGAGACCTACCAGTTTTGGTCCACAAGTCTTGATTTGCATTTTGTGGGAGAGGCTTGGGACTTCTGGATTCAGGGTAGCTGCCTGTATGGTTTAAAATGACCACACATGAGTTGAGCTATCCACAATGAGAATGTTGTCAGTGCTTTTGAGTTTCCTAATTCGATCTATGTATACCGCATATAAACTGAGACAAGGGTTACCTCACTCCCCAGAATCACCATCCCCAGAATTGCCTTCCCCATGTCTACACCACCAGGTTTATTTGTCAAACAAAGCAAATGTCGACCTATGTTATTCTCACCTCAGGCAGTTAAAGTGGCTTACAGCTTAGGAAGGCCCAGAAAACCAATTAAAGAGCCCAGGATTACTTAAATGCCATTCATTATGCAAAGCCCAGGTATTGGGAGCAAGCCAAGCTACTACCAGAAGTCAGTGATACTTCTAGGAGACATTGTGACTGTGACAGACTAACTGCTTATACAGGCATTAGAGCTATGGAACCAAAGGGAAGAGTGACAGTATTGTCATTGCTGATGAGCCTGGATGAAGTTTCTGCTCCTGGATTGCCAGAGGATGTATTCGTGGGCCTCTTTCTGAAGTGCTGCAAGTGCAACTATACAATGACTAAGCACATTTTTCCATGACCATACCTGCCTGACAGCCAATGAGGGGTCTTTTATTGATCTGACGCTCGACTTGGACACAGAAATGGAGGTGTAAATGGGGCAGAAACAAGAAACCTGTGACTTTAATTACTGCTCAAAATATATGCATTTAGTGTTGACTGTGTGAACGCACCAGGTGGGGCTCCTGCGTGTTTGGCAGGAGACTGCAGATTCTCATTTTTCAATCAAACTGTCGAAAATACAGGACTGCCAGAAAAGTCCCAGCTGGCCTTCTGTATTCGCAGGCAGGATATATGCAATTAGAATGCATGGATGTGCAAGTTCAATGCAATGAGCTGATGGCATAGAAAGTTGAAGTATGCACATTGAGCCCTCCACAAGCCTGAAATGCATCATCTACAGCTCTTTTAACTCTACACCCCACACAGCGAAATTAATTTTTAAAAGGGGAAACACAGGAAAAGCACCCACAATCAACAAACTCCTGAAATCCCTCCTCAGACTAACCTGCACCTAGCTGTTATGCTCATGGATCTTCAAATCTCCCAATGCACTCCCTCTCATCCCTCCCCCTCTGCCATTCTCCATGTTCCCATCCTCCCACTTCCCCAACCCCATTAATTGCAAACCCCCCCAATTCCTGTCCTGATGCTAACACCCTCACTTGACCACCCAATGACAATACCTGCCTGGCCAACCCAGGTATGTGGGAGGCTGCAGTCACTCATCAGGCAGGGGGTGCAGGTGCTTGTGGTTTGGTCAATAGTGATGTCATTGTGATGTACGCTATATCCATGAACTTCTAAGCCATGTCACAAATCAATGGGAAAAAAAAACATAATTTTCAGCACCCCAAACAAGCACCTGTCCCCCATGAATGGATCCTTCTTGCTGTTCCCTTGGAGCTCTAGGACTACAGCTGAGCGAATTAGTTCTTCCACTCTGCCACTCTTCCTCTCCAAGCCAAAAACCTCCATACTGCCTCGGGGCTTGTGTCTGTGACCAAATGGTCCATCGACTCCTATCAGTATGTTCTTTCTAGAGCTGAGACAGCTGGAAATCCTGGCTGTTCATACTGCCAGCAAGTCGGAGTTGGAGGAGCGACCTCTGTTAGATGGGTAAAGGAGGGGGTGAAAGGAGTGTTGGCCTGGGCTGGATAAGTGGTGCTGGAGGGATGGTCTCCCATGTAATGGGAACAGGATCCGACTTGAGGATGGGCCAGCAATGGACTCTTCAGCAAAAGAAAGCATGGGATAAACACTCACTCCTCCCTGACATCTGATAAACCCATGCTTCATATTTGGCTTGAGCCAAGTCACAGCCAAGCCACAGCAGGTAGGAAACCACGACTCATGGACTCGCATCAGGAGCCAGCCATAAAAATATTTGTATTAAACATGAATTAAATTTACTTTGCATGTATTTTGTGAGCTTGCTTGCGAAGGGCAGTCATAAGTGAATCATCACGTTTTTTTTCTTCCCTTGTCTCAACACCCACACACAGATAAGATGCACCAAGCTCCAAGTGCTTCCCTGTGAGGCTGTCAGCAGCATTCTCCATCCTCTTCACAATGGCCAAAATCATGATCACATCTTCTCCAATATACCTGTGGTGAATTCGTTGCACGTACTTACCACAATGCTCATCTTTGATTATGACAAGCAAGCCATTGTCACAGGTCGGATGAGGGTGCTTTGGGGAGATCCACTCTGGGGTTAAGTATTCCAATGTCTTGTAGCTTGCATTTCAAATACTTGGTTGCCTGGCCACCAATTCAAGAGAAACAACCTCTTTGTCCTTGAAGTGCCCACTGCTAACTACTGCTTTTAGCTTGACTCCAAGTAGCCATGAGTTTAACAGCCAGTGTTGTAGCAAGGCTGCATGGCTGCTAGAACTTGAAATGGCGGTTTGGGGGCTTGGTTCAGGGTCAGTCCTTGATGGTGAATCTGAGGAAGAGGTCAACAAAGAAGCCCCAGTGGGCATGGGAGTTCAGGATGAAGGATCCCAAGCAGGTGTCAATGAAGGAGATCAATCAGGCATGGGAGTAGTGCTGCCTGAAGATGAGGGGGTGCCACTGGAGCATTGATGTATTTGGCTGGTTGTCTCTTTGTGATTAAGAGGTACAAAAAGCTCGCTTTCTGGCTTCTTGAAATCAAATAGCTTACATTTGGATCTGCAACATTCACATGTTCAGCAGAGAGCAAATTAACAGGTAACGTAAATCTACATACTTGGCCTCTACAATCTCATCATAATCTAAAACCATCAATTTAAATGGGCAAGAGGAATTTAGGTGGGTGAGCTGCGCTACAACACAGAGACCATTTGCATTACTTTGTTTGCAAAGCACAGTTTTTATGACACCTCGATATCCCTTCATTCCATGTCCTGGTTTCACAACAAGTATGAATGTGCTGATCCAGGGAATTGAGTCATTCAATAATTGTTTTTCTAAGCCAGAGGATGGTGGCACATGTAAGAAAGGTGCTGTTGTAGCCTTCAAGCAATTGATGTGGACTTTGAGACTCTGAAAGCTGATGTTAGTATTGGCTTAAGTACAAGACAGTTGAGAAATTAGGCCTACCTTGACATTGCAAATCTCAGTAACATCATCTGTGCTCGTCTCTAAAGTTATGATGACAATATTGTCCCAACCACCTACAACCCAGCCTGCCTGGCCTTGGAATCGCCCACCCATGACTTGAATGAAGTCTCCTGGATGGAACTCCTTTAACAAATTAGCCCAAGGAACACTTGTCAAACCCTCTCCCATGAGGAAGTCCACTTCTGCATGATTGTCTCTGATGGCTTTGACAAGGCCTCATTGGTGAGAGGAGACAAGGTAAACAGCATCACCTTCCTCAATACTCCATTCCAATGGCTGAGGAAATGTGGTTCTAGCTAGCCTGGGGTGACTAGCTGACTGAAAAAAAAAGAGCAATTGGGTAGGCATATAGACTGATATAGATGAAACTGAATGCCAATTGAAAGCCTTGCAGATTAGTCCATGTTCAAATGTGTATCCCTTAAAGTGGTAAACATAGGGTTCCTGGCAGACAGGGTCAATGCCATAAATGTGCTTGACTGTTTGTGGATTGAATAAAGCCAGTTCTGGAGGGGTGGCAGAACCTTTCTCTTTGCAAGTCTGAGAAAAGACTCAGGATGAGGGAGGGGAGGCAGGCAAGGGACCAAGAGAAGTCTGACTCCTCCCCAGCTCTCAATTGCTGTCACATAGCCTACATCCCCTTTGTATGTCCCCCTACACACCCACACCCAATCCCCAATATCCAGATCTTCAGCATTGGCATAGTGTGCTGAAAGTACTATTGTCCAATCCCCAAAGTGACTTGCTCTTGGGTTATGCCTGCTTGATGGTGGACTATTCCAGGCATAAGCCTGAGAAGCTGGACTAAATGCTCATTCATGGTTGCTTCCACGAAGGTCCAGTGACAAATAGAACTACACATAAATGCTGATTGTATCTAGTGTTGCCACGGCCTGGCTTGGCCAGCCCGCG
>QLOK01000995.1:0-22373 GCA_003313805.1 Tricholoma flavovirens
GGTTCTGATGGGTTGGGTTCCGACAATGAAAATGACTTCAATGCGTCTCCCAAGACCCATGCATCCTGCAACTCAAGGTCCCACAAGGACCCTATACCATCACAACTTGGCTTTTACGAGGGTCACTGGGTCCATATTCTTAATTCAGCTAAATCCTTATTTAGATATGTTATCCACACCGATGTCCCCTTCCCGGAGCGCAGCGACAAGTACCTCAAGATTGCTCAAGAGTGTATCCTCGAAGCCATCAACAAATACATGGCTGAAAACGAGGATGTTGAGATAGACACATGTCGGTTGCCCCCCCTCTGTGTTCCACCCTAGCTAACATCACCACAGCAGTTTACGAGGCCAACAAAATTGGTATGACTACACTTGTAAGTCCTGACAACATTTTGATCTAGTAATTGGGATTCTTTAACACATCTTCAGGTCTTTGAGGAAGGGGCTACAACTTGTGGGCGCATGAAGACCGTTGGGCGGGACATCATTCAAATTTTTTATAAGGAAGATCTTTATCCGCAGCTTGATTTCAACCACAATTCCGATCAGTTGGAGCAAGTTGTTGCAAATAACGTCAAGAAGCTTCTCAAAGACTCCCGTTTTCATGTTGGATTAAAGCTCGACGAACAGGTAAACTCCTTTCCATGTCATTTCCTTCGTATCACTCCTGATTATATGCTAGGGCCGTACTAACAATTTTTCGCATCCTGCTGTTATCGAACTATGCAAGAGGTTTTATTACAGTGGAAAGTATGACTGTCTCCCCGGTCTCGAAAGCGGGAGCCTCCCAGAATCTTGTCTCGCAATGGCCCTTACATGTGTGTGTAGTAGTTTGCTGTTCTTTGTTCAATACAAATTTGACATGATGCACAGCTGGTGCACTGCCTCCATGAATTTAGCACTGGTTCGCATGTCAAACTTTTCTTCAAGGGTCAAGAGTATGACGCCGTGCACCAGGAATTTGTGGACATCATTCAGATGACCTTGAAGCATGCTTACCATGGCCCAAAACTTCGGAAACTGCTCAAGAAGATTGGCTGGGATGGACGGTAGGTGAAACATGCTTTTACATAACCTTACTGACATTTTTGTTAGATTGAATGCAAAGAGGCATGGCGCCGGCTCACAGGGCTTCAAGGTCTTCCTCGATTAGATAGCTGTTTGTCTTGCTTAGATATATGACTCTACCCCTACCTATGCATAACATAACAGACCCATAATATAATTGTTTTGCCCTCTCGATGTGAACATTAAATGTGTCAGTATGTATCCTGTGGCAGCAGTAGTGAGACTACTGTTGACTACTCAGGCTACTGAAGTCTGTCACTGACTACTACAGGGTGTTACAGGATGTTGTTGACTACTATATACCCTACCAGGGTATAGGATGCTGCAATAGACTATAGTATACTACAGCAGACTACAGGCTGGCTATGTAGTATTATGTAGAACTACAGAGAACATATAGGTTGCTATGGCCTCTATGGCCTCTATGGATGGCTATGGGACCTAGATAGTACTACTATAGACCTGTGTAGATGGCCCAGGGTTTGCTGATGCATATTAAACATCACCACAGATCAGTCACTTCTTGATGCCATTATCACTGGCTATGAGACTGATTCCCTCACCAAACAACTTATGAAGGACATTGACATGGGGAGCATCCCTTACTGATGAGCTCCTCTATGTTGGCCACCAACTTGTGATCCCACAAGATCTCAAAGTCCACAAACTACTTTACAATCTGGTGCACAACACCTTGGGTCATTTTGGCTTTGATAAAAGCTATGAATCCCTCCACGGCTCCTATTACTGGCCAAACGTGTGCCAGGACTTGGAAAATGCATACATCCCATCATGCACTGAGTGCCAGAGAAACAAAAACTAGACCATGAAACCCACTGGTCCTGTGCATCCACTACCAGTACCTGATGACCACTTTGACACCATTGCCCTGGATTTCATTGGCCCACTACCAGAGGAGAATGGAAAGGACACCATCCTGACCATGACGGACCTCCTTGGTGCTGATATATGCATCACTGGTATTCACTTCTCATACACTGCCCAGGTCGCTGTAGTGCTCTTTGATGAATGGTACTGTGAAAATGGTCTCATGTTACACCTCATCTCTGACAGAGATGTATGCTTCACTGCTGACCTCTAAACTGCACTCCACAAGCTCACTGGCATCAAACTAAAAATGTTGACATCCTATCACCCTGAAACCAATGGAAGCAGTGAATGGACAAACAAAACTGTGAACCAAGCCATTTGGTACCATGTTGACAACAACCAGAAGAACTGGCTAGCCAAACTCCCCCATGTACACTTCGCCATTGCACCCCTCAATGAGAATGCGACCACCAAGCAGATCACTGCACACAACATCATTACATGTGTCCACCTAGATGTCCAAGAGGCACAGGACAACCTACTCACAGCCAAAATCCACCAAGCACCAGAGGATGTCTACAAGGTCGGTGACCTTGTCATGCTCTCCACTGACAATTGATGCCACAATTACAAATGCAAAGGCAAAACATGAGTCATGAAATTCATGCTGCAACATGACGGCCCCTACATGGTCACACACACCTTCCCTGAATGCTCAGAATACACCCTCAAACTTCCCAACAACCCCAACACCTTCCATGGCTTCCATGCACACCTCCTAAAATGATATGTCCCCAATGACCCACTCCTCTTCCCAGAATGGGAGCCTGCCTGACCAAGGCCAATTGCCACTGAAGACAGCACAGAGGAGTGGTACATTGACAAAATTGTGGATGCACACTGATGCAGCAGGGGTGTACAATACCTTGTCCATTATGAGGGATATGGGATGGAACATGACGAGTGGTGCCCTGGCTCAGAAATGGCTGATACAGACTCCCTTGACTGGTGGGAAGATGAAAATGGGACAGAGGTCTAAGACCCACACAATTGTTTCAAGTTGGGAGGAGTGTCCAATGACACTCACTCATTTCTCAATGACAACACATGAAAGAGAGGTGCCACAAACCTTTCTGATACTTACCTGGGCCTGCCTGCAGTCACAAAATCATGTGACCTTCCTCAACAATGACCACTGACGATGACAACCACTCCACACTTTGCATGCATGAACATCAGTTCCAATATTGCTCCAGTGATGCAGTGCCTGCTTATTCAGTAACTATGCCTGATGCAGCCTCTTGCTGACAGGCCATCTTTTCAGATATATTATGTACATCTTATTTTTCCTAGCCTTCATTCCCACTTCTGTGCAACGAAGGTACAGTAGTTTATCATCCCCCATTTACTGTAGCTTATGGTTCCCACTTCCATGCAATGAAGATAACTTGATCCTGTCTTTCCAGTCCACCTTAAGTCTAGTGTAGGTTGCCAAACCCAGCATCCTCCCACTTTTTTTTTTGACACTGACAACTTTCTTCACCTACCAAACCAACCCTGTCTTGTCAACCTTCTACCTCCATCCCACTCCTCACCAGGAGCATGAGAAGAAGATTACAGGATTCTGGCCAACCAGCTGAATTAGAGACACTACCAATCACATGATGAAAGTGCTGGGATTTCTGCCCATCACTGCCACTGTCACCACCAACCACTGATACTGACTTGTCAATTGACAAAAGTACACCTACCACCACCATCCACCATCACAACCACCAGGTTGCACCACCTACCACCCAAACCAAAATGTCACCCTCCACACAACCCCTTGCTGAAGTGAAGGTCACCAAGATGAAGGAATGCCCTATGCTCACTGCCAGCAAAATCACACCACTCATCATGCAATCTTGGACCCTCACATGTAAGTGCTACAAGAAGCATGGTGGGAAGACTGACACTGAAATTGTCAGTTAGGGCATGTTTGAACCATGGCTCATCACATGGTACCAAGCTGATCAAACTAGAATTGATGCTCTCTCTGGATGCCTACCTCTCAGAGCTCACCCAACTGGTCCTCAAAAAAAACTGGTCACACATCATTCTTGAAACCATCCTCTCTTCATCCCAAGGCAATCAAGTCTTTATAGACTGGAAAATTGAGCTTGAGAACCTGAATGCCATCCTTGCCACCTCCACACCAACCAAGGCCCTCACCAAGGCCAAACTTAAAACCCAGCTCCAATCCAACCTCCACCCTGACCTGAGACTCAACATCAGTCTTGAACCTGTCCTGGCTGTTGATCTTGGCCCCTGGGCTATTGAGGTCAAAGAACACAACACAGATGTGGGTTGAAGATGCTTGCACTCAAAAACTAATAAATGCCTCTGCCACCACGCACACCACCCACCACAGTGAGAGGAAGGACTTACTCTCTCGACTCACTGATCCACCAGCAAAGGGAAGCACCTCCACTACCAGTCCCAACAAAACAAGACAGACTGAGAAGAAACACCTACTGGCCCTCACACTTGAGGAACAAGCCCTCCTTAACAAACATGCTGGCTGCACACGATGCCACAAATTCAATGATGGCCATAAAAGCACTGACTGCCCAATGAAGGCTGACAAAGACAATGAGACTGACTCATGCGTCCCTCTGCTGAAGTCCCCTTCTCCATATCACACCTCTATCCTACATTATATGTCACTGGCCCCCTCATCACCGAATTTCCTGTACAAATCCATCCACCAATGGACATTGGTTCCCCCTCCACAGTGATTAGCCTTGAGCTCTGTGAGCAGCTTGGCCTTCGACATTATCCTCTTCCCAAAAAGGAAAATAACCTGTCATCACTGAGTAAGCAGAAACTTAACTGCAAGGAGTTTGTCAACCTGGAGCTGTACTTTAGAGCCTGTTTGGTAAGAGGCTGTGTGTGAAATCTATGCCATATTTTGCCAAGGCTGCCTGTGTGATCAGAAATCACTGAACAATGCTGTTGGTGCTTGAATTCTACTGTATTGATATCAATGAGCGATAATGCTCATGAGCTCTGGTTAGCATGGCAACACCTTGTCTCTGTTGCTGCCACTGCCATAGCAGCATTTTACCTTCAGTGTCTCTCAATCATCATGGCAAACTCTCAGGCTGCTAGTACTGTATCTCAACAATGGGCTGATCATGAGATGGAGACCATCCTTCTGCACTTTATTAAAAACAAGTCAGAGATTGGCGATGCAGGCAATTTCAAGAAGATGACATATGCTGCAGCTGCTGGAACCATCCCAAGTCAGACCAGGAGCTCATCACAGGTGCAGACAAAATGGCAGGTGGTGAGTTTGGTCATTGTACTTTTTGAACTGATCATTCATAGATCATAGTTAAAATCAACATATCATGCCATCCAGAGCTATCAAGACACCTCAGGGGTGCATTGGGATCCCCCAGAAAATGAGCAGGACATTGGGAGGGGGGCAAATATCACCTCAGATGCTGAAGCACAGGTATGGCAAACAATGATCAACTCAAAGGTGTGTTGTTACCAGATTTATTCATGACTCAAAAAGGTGATTGCTCTCCCCTTATCTTCAGAAGAACCACCCTATGAAGCCTTTCCACAACAGGGGCTGGTGGTGGCTTCAATACACGGAGAAGACTCTACCTGTAGCTGGTGCAACTGGTGCACACTCCTACACAGAAACTGAAGCTGATCCCCCATCCCTGACTGGTGATCAAGATCGGGAATCAGACCATGTGTCACTGCAAGCTCCTGGCAATGATCTGATGGATATTGACTCAGTTGGCCAACCATCTATTTCCACTTCTACTTCTTCCACTTCTGCTGACATATTGCTACAGCCAGCCACCAAATGACCACATGTAAATGATGGTAGTATCTCTGTAGCATGCCATGCCAGCTCTGACTTCCCCACTGAGTCTGGGAGTGCAGCAGCCCTCTCTGTTCCATCTACTGAGCACAGCAAAAAAACAAAGAAATCATCATCACAGAAGGGTAAGAAGGCCAGGATGACATCTGAGCACTCCTCTGCCCACTCTTCAACATCAACACCCTCCACCTCTCAACATGTTGAAAAGGTCACTCTGGCTGTTGCTATCATTGAACTCCATGGCAGCATCAAAGACATGACTCAAGTGATACTGGTGGCATCAAAGCCTCCTGAGAGCATAGGAGAGAAAGCCGCAGTCTGTTGCCAGGAGGCTGTGCATCTTGTGCAAGCACGTGATGATGGGCTTTCTGTTATCGAGAAGGCTGCACTTATCATATTCTTTGGGGATCATGACAAGGAAGTAGATATGTACATAGCCCTGGATAACAGTGAGCTTCGACAGGCGGTCATCAGGCAATGGATTGGACATGTCTAACAGAATATTTCATCATATGTACTTTTCCTTTGTAGTCACTTCTGTATTCACTTCTGTATACATACTTGCTACTCAATTGTCATCATTGTCACCCTCTGAGTCAGACTTGTCATCCTCTGAGTCGTCTTCCAAGTCAGACTCAATCACAGCATCCCTATCAATCCATCATTCCTCACAGACAAGAATATAGTTTTCTGTGCAATCCTATCCCAATGTAAATCTGCATTATCAAGCTCAGGAGCTCCTGCCAATGTAATGTCTTCATCAACATCATCATACATCTGCACACCATCAGAGGTGGTACTCAGGATATGTAGGTTGGTCATGAGGGTTGTGGATGGAGATGAAATTGTGAACAGCAGACAATGCTGCAGGTATTCTTGCTTGCACTTCCAGGCTATATTCTGGTGCTAGCAATAAAATTCGGAATCAATGTTTCAAGACACCAAAAATATGTTCGATGGCATTGCGTGCTGATGAATGGTGTAGATTGAATAATTCTTCTTTGTTTTGAGGCCTTGAATTACATTATTGAGATGGGTCCAGTAGCAAGAGATATGAAAACCATTGCCTGACATTTGCATGGCCCCACTCAGCAAGGTGATATCGCACAGCTTTGTATGGAATAAGGAGCTCCTTGCATGATGGAAAGCCAGCATCAGCAAGGTAGTATTGTCCTTCTGGCACCACAAGGCCTCTCAAGCATGCATTATCCCAGATTCGTGCATCAGATGCAGAGCCCTCCCAGCCACATAGGGTGTATACAAAAAGAAGAGAAAAAGAGCAGGCAAAAAGACAGTTCTGAGAGATGAACCCTTTGCAGTTCTGATAAAATGGTCCATCAACAGATGGGGGTGCACAGTGGATGTGACTGCCATCTATAGCTCCTAGTGCATCCTTAAAATATGGCCAAAGTTTGGGGTTATGGCAGATGTGATCGGGGACTCGGTAGCCAGCCTTTGGTAGCTGTACATACTTTGTATAGAAGGGAGGGGAGGACAAAATGAATAGGATTTTTCGAAAATATCTGCCATTGAATTACTATAAAAATACATTTGTGAACAGCTAGATTTTTGCTCACTGTGATATTGTTTCATTTGAGCTTTGGAATCTTTCATCAACATGCCTGATAGTTAGGCCAGTCACACACATATAAAGAAAAATAGCCAGTTGTTCCTCTAGAGATACATACATTTCTTGAATTCTGATAGCCAATATTATGAAGCTCCTGTACAAGATTGCTGAAAACCTCAAGGCTCACACCAAGTTTAGTGCAAATTCAGTTAGGATGACCACAGAGAAGCTCCAACAGCCATGCTTTGCCAGAGAGTGCAGAGGTGTGGTAAGGCTCTCAGACATATAAGGACTGCAGTATGTTAGCTGTAGCAGACACAATGATGCTGATGATAAGGGCTGCATAGCAGATAATCTGTTGGTGTCTGTGCCAGTGTGCAAGGCCAGGGTTGTCTGAGTCCATGAAATTGCTATTCTTCATTATCTGAACCATGTATATAACATGCAATTATCTACCGATATGTCACACTTGACAGGCTATGCTTACTCCACTGCATTGCACTGCTATATGTACAATACCAATGCACTGCACTATGTGCAGTATGCACCATCAATTTCACATGCTCCAACAGCATTTTGGCAATCTCTGATCAGCCTAGAGGCTTGGCAAAATATGGCATAGAGTTCACACACAGCCTATTACCAAACAGGCTCTTACTGTCCCCCACCTAGTCTGATTGGAATCCAAGCTGTCCAATCAGAATGCTTGGAATGCTAGCAGATTCTGAGTGGAGTCCTAACAAATTCCTAGCTGACCTAGGAATTCCTAATTGTCTGAGCAGACTCAAAATAAATTCTGAGCAGAATAAAATTCCTAGCAGTTTTATTCCGAGTAATGTCTGAGTGTCCGAGTAAATTCCTAGCACAATCTTTAAATATCTCTAAGTCAACTAGTGATAATTACGTAGTCATGTGACTTACCATATATGGAATATAGTGATGTTATATGTATCATTTTGACCGCATTTTTTAGCTGAGTTTGAAAATCACCCTTGTGTAGTGATGGGACTGTCTATATATAGAACACAGTGATGTTATATGGTGCTGATCACTTATGCACCGCTACTTGTGTGCAACCGCCAATCTGGCTGTGCCAAAAAAAAAAAAAAACTAGGCCTAAAAAGGCTCTGCCACGCAGTCAGGAACAACTTTTAAGACATTCACTAGCACATTTTAGGTTAATGGGTAAATAGTGTAAATTTTTGACATGGATTGAGTTCTACTAGTACTAGTACTGCGCATCCATGGCCAAAGCATATCAGAAACGCAACCTTGCAAAAGCCAGAAGCAGTTGGCATAATAAAAGTGAGGAACTTGAACTTGAAACAGATTCAGGGGAGTCGGACTCGGACTGTGGATATGAAGGAGGTGTTGACTGTGATCCATCTGATGGTGAACAGGATTACGAGGATGATCAGTGGTCAGATGATGAAAGTCTTGCAGAGCTCGAGGGAGATGAATTGGAGGCCAATCTGTCAGCTCTGTGTGAGGAAGCCAAATCTTAGGATGCTCCAAATGTTTTCAAGCAGATGATGAGTCCCAAGGATTCAAAAGAATGGAGCAAGGCAGCGGCAAACTGGGCATTGGGGTACAACAAGAACTCAAGTCGCACACAGGAAAGGAGGAGAAAAGAAGCTCGAGAGCGAGAAGCATCCAAAATAGAAGCCAAGACTTCGTGAGCATTAGTACTTGTCACAGTTTCATTGCATTACTCACCAATAAATCAGTACCAATCCACGGATTGCCTTGATGTGAAACATATTTGTTAAAGGCAAGAATACCAGACCAGAAACCAGCCACATTGCTCCAGAGCCGAGTCAACTCCAGATTGTAAATGTGCAGACATGGGCAGAAGCAGTCAGAAATTCATCTGATGAGAGCAGCGAATTCGAAACCAAGTCGGATGGTGACAGTGATGAACCAGTGTCACATATGCTGGTCGCATCAAATCGTCTGCCCATTGCCCCTCCCCGAAAGCGCCAACGCCAAGAGATCTTATACCGGACTGAAAGAATTGCAAAGAGAGAGAAAAGACAGAGGGAAGTTGAGGATGCACTGAAAGATTTACAGAAGTTAATGAAGTCAAAAAAGACTTGTTACGTGGCTGGGCCAGATGGCTTGCAAGCCCGTCGAACTGCCGCTATGGAAACTCATCTGAGACTTGTCATCGAAAATGGGCGATCTTTGATTGATGCTTCAGAGCAGGCAGCTGAAAGTCGTGGCTTTGCAACTAAATGGGGTGGTCGGCTGGTTCGCAAATGGACTCGCAATTATATCCAGACACGAGACTTGCCAAAGTCACTTGCTGGGAACCATGCAAAAGTATATTCTTTGCTGTCAGATCCTGATATTGCTGCCGAGCTCAGAGCATATGTCCATTCACACAAATGGGCCATGGATCCTGAAAAGCTGGCCAAATTCTCACAGGATCAGCTTGTTCCGAGAGCTGCTTGTGATTACCTGGAACACATCACACAGAATGAGATGCCAATTGGGTTGAAACGGTATATGGACATTGAGTTATTTCCCCAAATCCATTTGCGAGTTGGCCGGGGCATTTCACTGATGACTGCTTGGCAGTGGCTTCACAAGGAGGGCTTCAAATACATCAATCACAAGAAGGGTCTATATTTTGATGGACATGACAGACCTGATGTCATTAAATACCGCCAAGATCATTTCTTGCCAGCCATGAAAGCATACGAGGCACAACTGGTGCGATATGTCATTGGCGATGTGGACCAGGAGTTGATGATTCAGCGCGAGAATTTCGTTGAGCGCCATTTGGTGCTCCTTGCTCAGGATGAAATGACAGCCCAAGCAAATGACATAATGCTGAAGACATGGGTATTTGAAGATCAACATCGTCTCTGAAAAAAGGGTGTTGGCCATGGTCTGCACGAAAGTGACATCTTGTGCTCGACAGTCGGATGGCTTGAGGAAGCTACACAAATGCTCGAGTATGGAAAAAATTATGAAGGATACTGGACTGGAGAGCTGTTTGTCAAACAGGTGAGCAATGTATAATTCATTGTTACATGAATATGTTCTGATCATCTTCGAAGCTCAAAGACAAGATCATTCCCGCATTTGAGCGCGTGCATGGTGCTGGTCACCAGGCTCTCGTAATGGTGGACAATTCTCAAGGACACTCTTCTTACTTTGAGCATACCTTATTGGTGTCACGAATGAATGTCAATCCTGGGGGGAAGCAGGCACGGATGCATGTTGGATGGTTTATACACGAAGGTCTGAAAATCACACAGCCAATGATTTTTCCTGCCAACCATCTGACAAACCTGAATATGGCCAAGGGCATCAAAGCTGTTCTTATGGAGCGTGGCCTTTACGAAGACTGTTTGCGAGGCAAATGCAAAAAATGCACATCAGATTCTTGTTGTGGTAAGCACATTCTTGAATTGCAGCCAGATTTTCAGCAGCAGAAATCCCTCGTGCAGGAGGTGATGGAAGAAGCTGGCCACTTGTGTATTCTCTTACCAAAGTTTCATTGTGAACTCAACTTCATTGAGTTTTTCTGGGGCGCCGTCAAGAAATATCTTCGTGACAACTGTGATTACACATTTGACACCTTAAAGGAGAATATGCCGAAAGCGTTGGCATCCATACAGTTGCAAACAATCTGGCGATGGGAGCATCGGATGTTTCGGTGGATGGATGCTTACAGAGCAGGTATGGGAACAACAGATGCCCAGAAACAGGTGAAGAAGTTCAGTTCCACAAAGTACAAGTCACATCGGCATGTTCCTGAGACAGTGGCTCATACTTTTGACCAGTAAATAATAAAATTTTGTTGCTCACACCATAGTTTGTCACAAAACCATCATATCTCTCCCAGTTTTTGTGATATCAGTATTCTGTCAATACAACATCTTCAAAACACATATAGGAGTGTTTATACGAGAGGGATAAGAACTACCCTTTTTTTGCGAGTTGTAGAGGCAGAAATGTAACCACCCACCAAACTCGGGTCTACTCAAGAATTTTTCTCACTCAGTTTTGAAGCTAATAAAAAACCCTCTATACAATATCTTCCTACCACTAAACGGAGTGTTTCTATGAGAGGAATAAAGAAATGGCTGTGTTTTGGAGGACCAGAAAGGTTTGCACAAAAGTAGCGGTGCGTAAATGATCGGCACCATATACCATTCTGACTGCATTTTTGAGCTAAGTTTAGAAATCACCCTTGCATAGTCATATGACCTACCATATATGGAACATAGTGATGTTATATACCATCCTGACCACA
The DNA here is from genome assembly GCA_003313805.1 of Tricholoma flavovirens. Taxonomy (NCBI): domain Eukaryota; kingdom Fungi; phylum Basidiomycota; class Agaricomycetes; order Agaricales; family Tricholomataceae; genus Tricholoma; species Tricholoma flavovirens. The sequence goes on from QLOK01000995.1 coordinate 11,626, forward strand.
ATTTTCACCTGAGTTTGAAAATCACCCTTGCATAGTCATCTGACCTACCATATATGGAACATAGTGATGTTATATACCATCCTGACTGCAATTTTCACCTGAGTTTGAAAATCACCCTTGCATAGTCATGTGACCTACCATATATGGAATCTAGTGATGTTATATACCATCCTGACCACAATTTTCAGCCAAGTTTGAAAATAACCCTTGCATAGTCATGTAACACAACTGTATATAAAACATAGTAATGGTGCATCCTATTTTGACCAGATTTTTTAATCCAAGTGTTTTTTGTCATCTTGCACTCTCTTTGAATGATCAAGTAAAGCCATTAAGGCATCATCAAGATATTCCTCTTGTATTTTTGTCATTGTCACACTTTTACTAAATTATCAAATCCAATTGATGTGTGAAATATGGAACCATCGAGATATCCTAACAGGATATTTAGTGTCATATTAGAGTATGTTGAAGGGAAACTTTTGAAACTCATGGCATCATTTATTGTGTACCAAACCTTGCAGACATCCAAATACATACCAACACTTTTGCAGATTCTAGGCAAAACATTTGGTGTCATATTAGTGTAAGTTGAGGGGAATTTGCAAACTCAGTACCACATCTTATGATGGCATCATATGTTGTATATCACATCTGCAGATAATGAAACATGTACAAATACCACTTAGTACATGATACTTAGATCACAAATATGAATTAGTCCATATTATCACCTGTGTCATCTCCTTCTCCTTCTTCATCCTCCTCATCCCATTCATTCTGAAGACCATTAGCCTTATTTTCTTGTTTCTCAATCAACAGTCTTGTGTGAAGAAATAGCATGACATGTAGGAACCAGTTAAAATTGCTGGGTGTCATTCTTTTCAGAATTGATTCAAATCCACCCAGCCAGGCATTTAATTTTTCACATGTATGCCTTGAGTACAGTACCATACCTGAGTATTAAAAGCTCTTTTATAGTATTGCTGACCTTCTCTATCAGTATCCACAACAACCAGATTTGGTGCAGACCCATTTAATGGTGCTGGATCAAGAGTTATAGTCATGGTGATAGTGAGTGGAGTGGTCAGTGTTATCTGGGGGTATTACAAAGATATATGTAGGAATCCCAAACATGCATATCTAATTCTTAGCTCAAACCCAGATTATACTCTTTCATTTTCAATCATGGAAGTTAATTTATTATTAAGGTCCCCTGTAAATTGAGGCAATTAACCATATTTACATCTGTGCAAGGGAGCAGGCATGATATTAGCAAATTTAAACAAAACAAAAGATTATGACACTCCCTCAAGGGAGGCTATGAAATTAATTTACAAAGTAAACTAGTTAAGATAGATGAAGCCAGGAACTGATACCCTTATGTAAGCAGAAACAATGGTGACAACCACTCATGACCATGACTACTAAAGATTATTCTGACTTCTGGTAATGGTATATTACATGTTAAGGATGAAGTGCTAGAAGTCAGAATCCTTAAATTCCACTTATACATATCTTATGTAGTAATGATTTTTTTCTTTCAAAAAAATTTCACTCCCAAAAGTATTTTTACATTGAACTGAATGTTTTCATGAGACTGAACAATTTCTGGATGGCAGATTTGGCAGATGACTAATCATATCATGTGATACGCACCAGGACAGATAGAGAGGAAGAAAAAACATATTGCAAAGGAAATGCCTAAGAAATCCAATGCAAATTGAGCTTGAGCTGAAAATTTTCATAAATGGAAGGCCCTGGGCACCAAAGTGACAGTCAAGGAGGAGTCCATAAACTCACATGCCTGTCCAAGCGGTCCCAACACATCCTCATGCCAACGTGATGATGATCCGGAGCTTCTTGACATCATCAGTGCTCTGAGAGGGGCCACGATGATTGATGGTGATGATGATCAAATTTCTGAATCAGAATCAGAGGGTGACAGTGATGAAGAGATTGATGAAATTCAAGAAATTACCACACTGGAGCACTTTACTTCCATGCTGCAGAAGGCACATGCTCTTGCTGCCACTGCAGAGAGGGATAGAGAAAAAGGGAGGAAGCAGCCTAAAATATATGTTGGGAACTCACTTAGGACAAAACAACGGTGTCAACAGAGAGGCCATGAACTTGCTGCTAAAGTTTTTTTGCTCTGTGAAGGACTGGCTTCTTCAGATACCACCATCTTCTTCATGTGAGACAATGGCATGTGGCAGTCCACATTCAGATCTCCGCAAGGAACAAGGAGTCAGCATCCAAGGATGAAATTCAGCCAATCAGAATGGCATGATCAAAGAAATTCATCATGCCAGTCCCAGAAGAATCTGAGGCTGGCTCTGAGTTAAGATCTGGAACAATAGTTGGGTCAACAATGTCAGTATCCAAAGGTGTTGAAGACCATGAGACAACAGAAGAAAGAGAGCAGTCACAATGCCAGCAGGTTGTAGCCCAGATGCTGAAGGACCTGTGGGATGGGAAAACTTTGCATGATGGGACCAAGGAGACTTCAACAGATCATGCACTGAACCAGCTGAATTTCAAGAATTTTCCAGCCCTCTGCTGAGCTCTAGCAAAGCTAACAGTGAAAAGCAAAGACAAGAAGGTTGATGTCTTTCTCTGCACTCAGATAGCTGCCATGGTTGGGACACTAAGCCTATCTGTATCTCGACCCCACACTATCATATTCTTGGAAACAATCTTCATTTGTTGTATCAAAGTCACAAGGCCACAGGACATACCATGTGCAAAGCATTCGACAGTGGATCCACATATTTATAAACCACAGAAAACTTCCTCTACATTGCTACAAAGGTACACACTCAATTGCCATGGAGATCCAGCTCAAGTTAGCCACACGCACAAAGAACAAATTCATCAAAGCATTGGATGTCGTTGAAATAGTGGCCAGTCCAGAAATACAGGAGTGCCTGGCAGCAGCTGGCATTCAGAAGTGGAAAATCTCTGAGCAAAGTGGACAACAGTGGCTGAAGAAGTTTCAGTGGCATTATTCTTGCAAGAATTGAATGTATATTGATGGTCATGAGAGAGGAGATGTTGTCACCTATCGTTGGCAATTTGTGGATCGGTTTCTCACCCGCTATGCACCTCAGATGTATACCTGGGACAATGAGGGAATTGAAACAAAACCAATCAGATTTAATCTGCTGGGAATCAAAGGTTGTTTCAGGAATATTCCTGTGACACATGATTTTATGCAAATGATGAAAGGAAGACACAGTGGATTCATGAGAGTCAGAAAGCCCCTCCAGAGAGGAAGGGAGAGGGAGCATCAATTATGATCTCTGATTTCTTGACTTCTGAGTGGGGACACTTGACAAGTGAGTGCATTGTCTTATCATTTGATCAGATCATTATTTCTCATATGTGTATCGACAGGGAAGCTTGTATTGTATTCAAGGCTGGAAAGAATCAGGAAGGTTATTTTGATGCCAACAACCTCCTTGCACAGGTTGATAAAGCTATTGACATATTTGAAGACAAAACCCATGGATTTGCAACAGGTCTTTTTTTGTTTGACAATGTGCCAAGCCATCAAAAGCATGCAGCCAATGTGCTTTCTGCCCGAAAGATGCCCAAGAATCCAAATAACAGATGGACACACCATAAAGGTGGCCCTCGCATGTGACTGACTACTCTTGCTAATGGAGATCCACAGGAATTTTATTTTGCAGATGACCATCCACAATATCCGGGATTTTTCAAAGGAATGGAACAGATTATCTCTTATTTAATCAGCCTGATTTTGTCAACCAGAGGTCTCAGCTGGAAGAGCTCGTGACTTCGCATGGTCACATCTGTGATTTTTACCCCAAATATCACTGTGAACTAAACTTCATTGAACAGTAATGGGGGGCTGTGAAGTTTCACTACTGAGGTTTTGGAACCTGTCCAGCAAATGAACACGAAATGGAGAAGGGCGTCCTTCAATGCCTTGATGACATCCCCTTGCTTCAAACCCAACAGTTCGTGATCAATTCTAACACATTAGAATATGCTAATTTTAAATACAGATATGCCAACTGATTGGCATGATTTATAGATGCATACTCAAAGGATTAACTGGTGCTGATGCCATTTGGGCGAATCAGAAATATCATGGACATCGCAAACTCCCAGCCAGCATTTTAGCTGAAGTAAAAAAAGGCTAATTCTAAGCCTTGAGACCCCTTATAGTTGTCTTTATCAAGCCTCTAATAGAAAACTATTTTACTGCTCCCTCCCCTGAGCTCAAACCTGCTCAAACAGCCTATGGCAAAACTTTTGAAAAAAATTTCAGGCCATATTTGGTGCCTAACCCTAACCATAACCAGCTTACATAAGGGTACAGATTTCTGGCTTCATCTATTTTACAAGGAAAACTAATTCCAAAAAACAAAGAAAAAAAAAAAGATAGCCTCCCCTCATGCACTAGTAGGGTGTGGGTCTCAGTGCCCCATGAAAGGGAGGGGGCATGGGGCATTGTGTCATTGTCCACCCATTGTCATCGGCCATGTGTCCCATCCACTTCCCCTTGCACCATGGTCTTCTTTCCACTGTTTGTTTTCATCCCCCTCGTTTCATCCCCCTCACTCTCCACCCTGCAAGCAGGGGCTCACAGTGGTGGGCAGGGTGCATGGTGGGTCACCTTTGTTGTCATCAATAGTTTTAATTAGTACCTAAAAAGTTTGTTAGCAACAAAAAAATAAAATGAGAAAATAAATAAATACATCTGGCCCAAGAGACGTTGTCCTCTCTTGGGCATTGTTTTTTTGGGTTTTCCTTGTCATTCCCCCCCTCCCCCTGCTGTCCCATCATTGTCTGACCTTTGTCATTTGTCGTTTGTTGTCGCTGCCCCCCCCTTGCTACCCTTTCCTCATTGTCGTCTCCCCTCCTTGTTGCCACCTGCCCAGGTGCTATTGTGGTGGGGGGGTCTTGCTGCCCCACATGTCTTTGTTGCTTGTCCCATCCCAATCATCTCTCAGGTTGCCCCCTGGTACCACCCCACAAGCAGTTTCTCGCAGCAGGTGTTCGGGGTGCTGCTGGTTGTGGTCATTGCCCTGTGGTGGTTGTCTTGGTCTAGCTCATGGGCATGCGCTACCACACAGCCACCCCATGAGCAGGGGCTTGTGGCAGTGGTGGGGGTGGGTCAGGGGGTGCAAGTCATTGTTGTCAATATTATTTTTGTTAGTAGAAAGAAAAAAAGAAACAAGGAAAAAAACTTACCTATGGACATCATCGATGTCTCCTGGGCCTTTTTTTGGTTTTGCATCATGGCTGCCCCATTCGCTGCCCTCCTCGTCCTCTTCCAGGCAGGTGCTGGGTCATTGTCTGGTCAGTCTCAATAGTTAAAGGTTGTACCTAAAAAACTTCATTAGTAAAAAGAGAAAGAAAAGAGAATAGAAAAAAAGAAAAACTTACCTGTGGCCCAGGAGATGTCAATGATGTCTCCTGGGCCATTTTTTTGGTGGTCCTTGTCATTCCCCCTTTCCCCACTGTTGTTGCATCCTTTTGTCATCATTCATTGTTGTCATCTCCACCCTCCTCATTGCCACCTCCCCCTGTTGTCCCACCTGTCCCATCAGCATCATCATCTTTCCCCCTTACTGGCTGGGTCGCTTCATTGTCACACCATTGCTGTTCATTCCTGTCCCATTGCTCCCCGGTCCCACCCAATGAGCAGTGGCTTGCAGCAGTGGTTCAGGGAGCTGGTGTGGTTGGTGGCTGTGGCAGCCATCATTGTGGTGTTGTTATTCCACAGATCAATCCTACATAGTGTTAAGGTCATGCTTATTGCGAGGGAGGAATCAGAAAACATGTGGGTTTTCCAAAGGGGGACAAACAAGACTTGGCTTCAACTTATAAGAAGTTGTGCCTTTCCTCTTGATTAGGGTTGTCTCTGATTTACTGGACTTGAATGCAAATGTGCAGGTTATGCACCGGGTTTCCATACTAGATGGCAAGTGAGGATGAAGATTCAAAGTAGTGCTTAACTAATCAATATTCAAATTGAATAGCTCAACCTAATGTGTGAGCTTATATACTAAGTACAAATTTTTCTACAATAATCTAGTAGAGTCTACAATGACTATTACTAATAGATGAGTAAGATACACTTGGGGATTACACGGGTTGCCCGAAGCCTAGAATATTCCACAGTGTTCTCTCCTATTTTCCTGAGTTGGACTTGTAGCAACTGATTGCTATTTCGATTACTAATCCTCATGATCCCTTCCTATCAGTATTACCACAGTCATCCTGTGGGTTTTGTGATGTCAGAAGATCAGAGCATGACAGTATTTACCCCTTAGTGCCGAGCCTTCGAGGCACATGATTGTTCAATGTCTTGATTTGGTAATTTCTTGATTTTATTCCCAACCATCATCTTGAGCGTCTATCCGTCGTCTGTTCCTATGCCAGCCACTACCAACAAATCATCCAGTTCGAAAAAGACTGCCATGGACCTCGAGGCTGAATTGGCTGCCATGGAGGAGGAGGAGGCTGCCAAGGCAAGACAGAAACAGGAGTGTGAGGAGAAAAAGAAGAAGTTGGCAGAGTTGGCAGAGGCCAAGAAAGCTGAAGAGGCAGCGGTGGCAGTGGAAACAGCATGGAAGGCTGCTAAAAAAGCTGCTAAGCATCGAGCAGATATGATGGACAGGAATGACGAGGCACCTGCTGCCAAAAACGTAAGTCAGCCGAGGAGGTCGAAGAGGAAGAGATGGCAGCAGTGTCCTGCCACAAGTGCATGGCCTTTTCTTTCTTGTTTGCTACTTCTAATGGCTTTTCTAGATGTAATCTCCAAAAAGTAGACTACATACAGGTTGCAGGGGTGCAGGGTAGGACTTGTAAGTCCTGCCTCAAAGTCAAGCCAAAGTGCGAGGTGGTGTGGAGCAAGTTGGCTGTGGGGTCAAGCAGGTTTCCTGCTCTGGGTGGAGATGGAATGAAGTTGTTCAAGAGGTTGGTGGTGGGGATTGAAAAGATGGGGACGGAGTTGGAAGGGGTGAACACAAGGCTGGAGAGGATTGAGGGTGTGCTGCAGGAGGGCGCAGCTGATGAGGCTGATGAGATCATGGATCATGGTCTCAATGATCAATGGTTCAATCTGTGGAGGGACAGTGAGATTGAGGAGGAGATCAGGGATCTGGAGGAGGAAAACCAGGAATCCTGGGAATTCCTCCAAACTCAGATCGAGGGGTCGGAAGATGGGGAGAAGGGTAGTCTGGCAGAGGGAGAGGTTACAGAGGGGGGAGGTGAATTGGCTGCAGAGTAGGCGGCGGGTAAAACACAGGTTCTCCGTACTGTAGAAAAGTATGGAAACATTGTTTGTGTAAATAATTAAACTATTTGTTTCTAAAAAATCATAAGAGTATAATTGAGACAAAGTGAAACTTTAGAGGGGTAAGGGACCGGATTTGCACGGGTAACACACGTGGAAGTCAGAGATAAGTTCCTGGGCATGGTCAAGTTCCATAGCTGGTAACCAGGAGTTTTCTTCATCAGTGCCTTCATAACCTGTCCAGCAAACGAAGTACAGGAGCTTACATTTCCTGCAGTTGTCAATTTTTGAGTCCAAGATTTCAGCTATCTCATACTCAAGTTTGTTATCAATTACGACAGGAGGGGGTGCAGGTTGTACTTGATTTGGAATTTGGTTTGGGACTTCTGGGTCCAGTTGGGAAACATGGAAGATGGGGTGTATAGCGTACATATGTGCAGGTAACTGTAGTGTGAATGAGTGGGTACTGGATTGAGCTGTAATTTCAAATGGGCCAAGGTATTCCTCAGTGAGTTTCCTGGATGGTCTTGTGGTACGAATGTGGTCAGCATTAACGAAGACTTTTTGACCAATGGTAAAGTTGGGTGCAGGTTGCCATCAGTGATCTGCAGGTTCTTGGTAGCATTTTTGTGCTGCAGACATCTGGGTGTGGAGTTCAGTGTGGAGTTCAGTGTGGAGTTCATCTAGGTCCACAACATATTCATGGGCATGTTGTGATGCAATTTCTCATTCAGGATATGCAGTGATGTTTGGGTGATATCCTTTGTTGGCGTAGAAGGGTGAAATGCCTGTGGTAGCACTTGGAGCATTGTTGTACATGAACTCGGCTAGGGGCAGAAGCTCAGACCAATTATCCTGCTGATAATTGCAGAATATCTGTAGGTGTTGCTCCAAGGTCTGATTGAGACATTCGGTTTGCCCATCTCCTTCTGGGTGATAGCCTGAGGTGAAATGAATTTTCATGTCCAAGGCTTGTCCTAGACAACCAAACAAGGCAGAAACAAATTCTGATCCGCAGTCACACGTAACATGCATGGGAACTCCATGCTTTGAGAATACATGGATCATGAATAACTTTGCAAGTTGGGGAGCAGTGATTTCATCCACAGTGGGAATGAAGATACCTTGCTTTGATAGATGGTCAACTATGATGAGGATAGAGGTGTGGCCAGAGGATGTGGGTAGGTGTTCAATAAAGTTCATGGAGATGGAGTTCATGGGCTTTCTGGCATCGGGAGTTGCTTTAAAAAGCTGTAAGGTTTATGCTGTAGGGCCTTCGAGCATTTGCAAGTCATGCATGAGTTGCAGAAATGTTGGATGAATGTTTGAAGGTTTGGCCATACATAGTCTCGTCATACTAGTTGGAGTGTCTTGTTCTGACCAAGGTGTCCTGACAGAATGTGATCATGTTTGTACTGCAGGATCTTGAGTCGAAGGTCATTAGCATCAGGAACATAGATGCAGTCGTTATGACGTAGTAAACCACTGCTATCAATGGTCCACCTGGGATTGGAAGTGCATGGGAAGTGCGTGGTAGAAATGGGGTCAAGGGAGTAAGATTCTTGGATGGTGTTATGGAGTTGCTCAATATCTATAATCACTGCGGTACGAAGGATTGGTGTGGCCAAATAAGTTGCCTATAATGAGGTGGTGAGTTGCTCATTGGTGAATATAGGGTACATATTGCTCGGATTTGCCATGGCGAAGTCGCTATTTCCCCCTTTGTGGTAGACATCCCATCATCTAGTTAGAGCGTCAGGTTTTGCTCCTAGCTTCCCAGGATGGAAGTGAATAACCATATTGAACTGCAAAAGGTATTCAGACCAGCAGGCTTGGCACTGAGTGAGTAACTTTGTGGTAGCGAAATATTCCAGGTTTTTGTGGTCAGTAACCACATTGATGGGAATTGCACTGCCTTCAAGATATTGGCACCAATGCTTGAATGCTTCAAAGATGGCTAATAATTCCTTGTCATTAGTGTTGTAGTTCAGTTCTGCAGCATTGAAGGAACATGAATGGAATGCAATGGGGTGGATGTCTCCATCAGAAGTATAGATGGAAAGGATAGCAGTGAGGGCATAGTCCGAGGCATCAGTTTCAATGACCATATGAGAATCTGGGACCCAATGCATGAGTATAGGGGTGTGGGTGAATTCCTCTTTCAGATGATTGAAGGCAGTTTGACAATCTTCACTAAAATTCCAGGGTGCATGTTTGCGGGTTAGCCAGGTCAGGGGTATGGTAATCTCGGAATATCCATGGATAAAGCAGCAGTAAAAATTGCAAAACCCTAGGAACGACTGAATGTCTTTTACCTTGGGGGGTTTGGGCCAATCCATAATGGACTGGACCTTATCTTGGGCCATATGCAAACTGTTGGGTGAGAGGATAAATCCGAGGTATTCCACAGTGTCCTTGTGGAATTCACATTTCTGTGCACCTGCATAGAGGCCATTTGTGCACAATCTGCAAAGTACTTCTTTGACATGCTTTTGATGCTGGGACATGTCGTTAGAGTAGATCAGGATGTCATCAAGGTAAATGATGACACAAACGTCCAGGAGGTCGTGAAAGATGTCATTCATGAATCGTTGAAAAGTTGCTGGTGCATTTGTAAGACCAAATGGTACAACCAACCATTCATAGGAACTGTAACAGGTATGGAAGGTAGTTTTCCATTCTTCACCATCAGCAATGCATACTAAATGATAAGTGTGGCACAAATCAATTTTGGTGTATATGTGGGCCTTTTTCGGGGCATCAAGAAGGTCAGATAGTAAGGGAAGTGGGTATCTGTCCTTTTTGGTGAGTCGATTGACGCCGTGGTAATCCACGCAAAGCTGTAATTCTCTGCTCTTTTTCTTGACAAAGAGTATGGGTGCTCCATGGGGGGATTTCAAGGGTCATATGAAGCCATTGTTTAGGTTCTCATCAATGAAAGCATGAAGTGCCTCCAATTCTGAGGGGGACAAGGAGTACATACATCCAGGAGGAGGCAAAGCACCTTCTTCCATTTCAAGCTTCAGGTCATAGGAACGATGGGGAGAAAGGGTATCAGCCTTCTTCTTGCTGAAGATGTTGGCAAACTCATGGTATTCTTCCAGAACACTGGAGAGATCTATGGTATGTGCGGTATGCATGGCCTTTCCATATGCAGATTCCTGAGTTAGAGATAGTTGAAAAACTAAGGATTCTTGTAAATGGGTAGCTTGCATGTAGGCAGGAGCATTGATCAAGGAGATTTGTGGTGGAGAGGAACTGGGAGTAGAAGGGTCAAGGGTCAGGTTTAGCATGGGTTTCTGGTCAAGGAGGGGTTCAGATGGATCAGGCAGCAAAGCTGCTTCTCCGGGAGACATATGAGGAGCTGGACCTCTATGATTAGCGGAATGGAAAGTGATATGGCCTGAAACCAGTCAATCAACAGATTGTAATGTTTTAGCCAATTATATCCAAGAACCGCTGAACAGGAAGA
>QLOK01000997.1:0-15940 GCA_003313805.1 Tricholoma flavovirens
GGAAGGAAGGAACCTTCGAATTCCAGGAGGATCAATGCCTTGCTCAAATATGAAGGATCATAGAAAAAAAGGGAAAAATCATGGCATACTCGAAAAGAAAAAGGCGCCCAAGATGACTATCGAAGAAATCCCTGACAAAGACGAGCCCACCAGTATATTCCGCATGGTCAGAGGACCGCAGGAGATGATCTGGGACACGACCACCAGAGAATTCACTGAAGAAGGACAATCTACGACCACAGAAAGGAATGACCTGTGGATCAAGGTAAAAACATCGGTATCTCAGCACCTAGCACATGGCACAGAACAAGAAAAAGGCAAACCCCTTGAACAGCTTTTACCTCCCGAGTTTCTTCACTGGAAAAAGGTATTTGAACAAACAGCATCAGAAAGATTCCCAGACCCAAGACCCTGGGGCCATGCTATCGATCTCAAACCAGATTTTGTTCCGAAGGATTGTAAGGTTTACCCTCTCTCACTTACCAAACAGCAGAAATTGGATGAATTTATTGATGACAACTTACAGAATTGGTATATCCGACCTTCAAAATCCCCAATGGCCTCCCCCTTCTTCTTCATAGCAAAAAAGGACTCTGAAGCGCTCTGACCTTGCCAAGACTACTGATACTTGAATGAAGGAACTGTCAAGGACGCCTACCCACCTCCCTTGGTCGGAGATTTGATGGACAAATTACAGGGCACGCAATGGTTTACGAAAATGGACATCCACTGGGGTTACCATAATGTCTGAATAAAAGATGGGGACCAGTGGAAAGCAGTGTTCAAAACCAACAGAGGATTATTCGAACTGATGGTAATGTTCTTCTGGCTATGCAACTCACCCCCTACCTTTCAGGCGATGATGAACAACATAGTCAAAGACATGCTACATGAAGGATGGGTAATAATCTACATGGATGACATTCTCATCTTTTCCAAAGGAAAACGAGAGCACTAAATTAAGATGGAACAGGTCTTACAATGACTCCAAGAACATGACCTCTACCTCAAAGCGGAAAAGTGTAAATTTGGGGTACAAAAGGTAGAATTTCTAGGAATGATCATCGAACCTAACAAAATTTCCATGGACCCAACGAAACTGGCTGGGATAAAGGAGTGGCCCGAACCAACCAACGTAAAAGCAGTAAGATCATTCTTGGGTTTCAAAACTTTTATAGAAAATTCATTGGACACTTGGCCGATCTGGCGAAACCACTCAATGAATTAACAAAGAAAACCAAGCAATTTGAATGGACCTCCGAATGTCAACTGGCGTTCAATGCCCTCAAGAGGAAATTGGCTGAAACTCTGGTACTACTGATGCCCGACTCCACCAAACCTTTTGCAATAGAATCAGACGCATCGAAATGGGCCACAGGAGCAGTCCTCCGACAAAGAGACATTAACGGAGACTGGCATCCTTGTGGTTATATCTCTCACTCATTTACCCCTACAGAAAGGAACTACGAGATTTATGACAGGGAACTCCTAGTGATTATATGGTCACTGGAAACATGGAGACACTACCTACTCAGCTCGGAACACCCTACTACCATCCTATCTGACCACAAGAACCTCACCTACTTCAGAACCATGCAAAAACTCAACAGAAGACAGGCCTGATGGAGCCTATTCCTCTCAGAATTCAACCTACAGTTAGTACACATTCCTGGATCGTAAATGGTACAGAGCCGCACTATCACAAAGGGAAGATCATGTCCCTGAAAATCATACTGACAATGAAGATGCTACTCTCTTACCAGACAACTTATTAATTAACTTCATTGACACATCGATACACGATCTGTTCACTGAACGAATCATGAAAGAGGACCTGGTACAAGATACGATCAAAGCCCTCAAGGAAAAAGGGACCCCACTGATCAAATCGTCCTTGGAAGACTGGAAGGTAGAAGATGGCTTGCTTTTCTTTGATAACAGATGATATGTGCCCAACAACATAAATCTTCGAAGACGATTAGTGGAAAAATATCACAACTTGCTACCTGGAGGACACCCCAGACAATGGCAAACGACTGAACTACTACACAGAGACTACTGGTGGCCCGGGATGGTCACATTCATCAAGAACTATGTAAAGGGATGTGCAACCTGTCAGCAGATGAAGGTCAACACTCACCTGATGATGCCACATTTGCACTTGTGACTACTGATTTCATCATGGACCTACCTGAATCTGATGGTTTTGATGCATTGATGGTCATGGTAGACCATGGGCTTACTAAGGGGGTAATTCTAATCCCTTGTAACAGAACCATTGATGCTATAGGAGCCACCACCATTTACCTGGATTATGTGTACAAAAGGTTCAGCCTCCCTGATAAGCTAATCTTCCACAGAGACCCGAGATTCACCTCTCAATTGTTCCAAGAACTTGGATGAATCCTTGGGATTAAATTGGCGATGAGTACTGCTTATCATCTGGAGACTGATGGGGAAACTCTCCTCCAACAAGATCATTCAAAAGAAAGATAAAGGCAAGAAAGGACCCTATTGTTACATATGTAAATGAAAAGGACATTTTCCATCTTACTGCGCTCAGACCACCTGCTCTCACTGCAAGAAGACTGCTCCCGGACACCCTTCAGTTCACTGCCCTACACTCAAAGAAGAACCACATGACACCACTTATTCTGATACCTTCAATGATGCCACCTGGGTAAACATCACCAGAGAACCGATCAGGGACTATTAGTCCCAAACAAAACCAAATACCATAGAATTCCTTTTGTATATCTGTTTATTCTTTTCGTTTTATATCTGTTTGCTTTACTCTTCACCTTTCTTCTTCTCTCCCTGACAAGATGTCCACTACCACAATTTGTGAAACCACTACCACTTGCACCCTCTCATCATCACCCAAAAACCCCTGGCCTGTCAAAGCTATCTTGATCACTTTTGCGATTGTGCTGGTTCTAGTCATTATCTTTTTCACCCTTCTACAAATTTCATGGTGGCAAGAACACCGTTTCCCAAGGACGTCCCCTCCTACATACCCAAATACAACCAGCACCATTCATTTTAACCACAACACCAATAATGAGGATCTCGAGCTAGATGACCTCCAACCACCACCCCCTATATGCACGCCAAGCAACCTCACCATCCCATCCCCAGCCAGGACAAGACAGATAACATTCAAGTGACGAGCTACCCCATTGAGAGTTGAGATACCCTCCTCTCCAACCACTCCTGAGAACCCCCTCCTGTTTAGCAAACCTTCACTGACATCTCCTATCTCTACACCTACTTCATCACAGGCGCATCGGGCCATGTTCCCGTCCCCAGCTACAGACTCAGTCAATCCCTTGCCACACCCACTGTGGGGTTCAGGAAAGTCAAGGTTTTAATGGAAGAAAATCAGTGATTTTTGATGTAGAAATGGGGTAATGTTACAAATCTTGTGAGTGGTAGATGGACCAGATATTCTTTTCTTTTCTTTTCCTATTATTCATTCTTGCTTACTACCCCAATGGACTATCACCCTATTGCTCCCTCTGATTCCTATCTTCTTCTTACCAACCTTTCCCCTATTATTCCCTTGACAGTTATCCTTTATTGTCTCTTCCTTTGATTCTCATCTAATTCACCTAAGGTAGGGCTCAAGCATGATCTGCCAACATCATGTGATGTGACTACAGTCAGATGATGTGTGACTTCACCAAAATCAGAGTGATTAGTAGATCCGCGATAAGACCGATAAATTAGGTAAATTCTACAGTATTTCAATATGTACAATGAATAATAAAAGGCTACTATTATAATTAAAACATATTATCAGTTTCCATATCAGCCATTAGAGATTCAGGTAGAACCCTGACATGGTCTGATGCTGGTTTTGGCACATGTGGGATTTCATGTGTTGCATCATGATGCAGATGTCAGCACGTGTTTGAGATGATGGGTTCCTCTGGTTGGGATTGGCTATCCTTATTTGTCCCATTCAGGTCCTCCTTCAGGTGTGTATCATTTGAATCTATTTATATGGCAGGGTAGAAACAACACTCACATTCTCTTTATCATCTTTTTTTCTTCCCTTCTTTTGCTTTGCAAGAAATGTCTTCTGTGTATTGGCCTTAGCCTAATTCCCCAAGTTTTGTACGACATCAAGAGCCCTTCTCGGCATCCGAACTGAGGTTTCGTGGGGTGTCACAACGTGTAATTAATGATATGACACGTGTATTTTATTAATGGCACTTTGATGTGGACAGAAATCAAAAATCTAGCCACACTGATTTGTAAGTATTAACTATATCTAGAGATTGGTGCAGCCCAAATTTTCATTTTCGCGATGCTCCGAATGCCATTAAATTTTTGGTGGAAAGTTGTCAAAATGTCACGCTATATCATGTGATGTTGGCAGATCGTGCTTGAGCCCTACCTTATTGGTAGATAAGAATGACTCTTCCTGTATATAAACTGTAGTACTTAGAGGTCTTGCTCTTCAGCTTGACCTGAGCAATTCACATTCTCAACTCTACAAAGCAGACCTGCCCTCAGCCACTCAGAAAGCCTCTGAGTTGGTAAGACAGAACATGTTACTGAGAAAGCCTCCGGTAACAGATAGAATGACTAACTGTTGATTGACTATATCAACAGGAGTGCTTGTACTTGAGTTGAGGCTATTGTCTTAACAGGTTGTGGTTGGTTGATTGATCAACAAACATTGTTGACATTTTCTTGAGCCTGCACATGAGTCACATGATTTGAATAGTACTTACAGATCAAAATGTCCCTATTATGGCAAGGTCTCTTAGTTTAATGGTTACTCACGTCTCTTCAGTTTCATGTGGTCGTATGCTCATGAGTTCAATTCCCACTGGTAACAATATTTTTCCAACATAAATAACTATTTATTCAGACTGACACAGACAAGTTAGGACTGGTTTCAGTCCTAGTCCATGTGAATTAAATTTAACATGGAATAGTCCAAGGAAATCTGTGGATTCCATGGAATTCTGTGGAATACCAGGGGGAGAGTACAGACCTCCTTACATGTGTACATGGATGACTTCTTCAGCTGGGACTATGCTGACACTCTCATTCACTACCAAGGGAAGCTGCATCCATGTTGTCAAGTCCAGCTGCTGTTGCTCTGTGAGGCAATCTCTTGTCCATTTGAAGACCATGAGCAAGAACACAGAGAGATTCTTAAGATAATTGGCTTCTGGGTAGATGTTAATGCTGGGAGCATTTTATTGTCACCAACCTCCATCTCCGATGTCATTTCTAAGATTGAGCTGTTTCTAAGCACACCAGCTCATGCACCAACACTCCTATGTTGGAAATGTCAAGCTGGACATCTCAACTGGATGTTGAATGTACTGCCTTGGGGCCATCCAGCTTTGACTGAGATGTATTGCAAAATGAGTGGAAAACTGTGGTCTCACTGTACAATTCCAATCAATGCAGCCATGGTTGCTGATCTTATGAAGAGCATCATTCCTTGGTTTTCTCTACCCTCTCAATCCTCCTCCAGCAGGTATCAAACTCGACATCTTGTTTCTGGAACTGCATGCAATTATATCAGCAATTCATCATGCCAGATCTTTCAGTCAACCTCCTTGTCACCTTTTGATCTGGACTGATAGCCTGGATTCCATCATGGTGTTGAATTCTCTCTGCACCACTGAATCTTTACACAATGCACCATTGCTCACTATTGTGGGCATCATCCTTCAAACTGGGATTGATTTATGTGTCCAGTTTATTGAAGGCAAACTTAACATACATGCTGACATGTTATCTTATCTGCTGGTAGATAATTATCAGAGGAAATTTCCCTCCAACCATGTTGAACACTTTGCTCCTCCATGGGAGTTATTGCCAGTGTGATGGTCAGTTTGCTTTTGAGTGCACTGGGGGGGCAGAGAGTGGGAAGTCAGAGGCCTCACCCCCCCATGGAACTCACAGATCTGGATGCTTGTGCACTCTATTTGCAGATTAACTCCATTGAACATTCTACATCAAAAAACTATGCAACAGGAGCCCAAGATTACAGTATGTAACTTTTGCATTCTACACTTGCTGCCTTTGGACCCCATGCCAACAACCATATCTTGTTATGTTGCCTACTCCTCTCAGTTCAATGCATCAGCACCCAAGTATCTAACAGGTGTGCAACACTTCTTGAAAGACCTTTATCCCAAGTTTGACATCAATGTGTGAGGCTCTAAAAAAAGTATGGGCAGACCCTGTACATTGGAAACTTCCCCTGTGGCTTGCTCACCTGCAGTCATTCATAAAAATTGCAGATTCTGTCACGGTATGGGAGAGCTGGTACAGAAGAATGATAAGAGTCTGTTTGATTGGCAAAAGATCATCAAGTGGGCATCACTCTGCTTCATGAATAGCCACACATAGTATCATCTGCCTTACCACAAAAGCAACCCTTTCTATCATGGAACAGAGGTCATCTTCATGACACAGGACATCGCTAATCCTCTTGTCTTGTTAAGGAAATATGTCTCCCAGCATGAACATCTGCATGGTGCAAAGATGGCCTTGTTCCTTTGGGAAAATGGTTCTCACCCATCTAGATCATGATTCAATCTCAAGTTTTTCACAATCCTTGACTGTCGCTTTGGAGGTCATTCCCAACACACTGGGTATGCAACCTTGCTCACATCCTTATGTGTGTCAGAATCCATCATCCAAGCTGTAGGCCAATGGTCATCAGAGGCCTGGAAGATTTAGACTCACAAAAACCTGGCTATCATGGTTGAACAGCAACTGGCCACCATTTGGCTACAACATTAGTCACATGGTACTGCTTTATTGGCTTCTCACTTCCTGTCATTAGCTGCTCACTTTTCATCTTTTACACACCTCCATCCACCCCCACACACAACATCTTCAGCCTTCATTAGCTTGTCTGCTCCCCTGCCTATAAATTTGGAGTCTGTCTAGGTGGACCCTGTTTTCTGCTAAACTATCTCAACTTAAGCACACAGCAGAGGTCATTGTAAAAGCAGGTTCCAAGGGTAAGGAGCTTTTTCATAGGCCTCTGCACCAGAAGTCCTTTATCATGCAACTAGCTCCACTATCTGGATCAAGTGTCTCACCTCCTTTTGCATGGTCCAGTTTTGGTGCTAGAGGCTAGCAGACTTGAATGCCAAGACACAGACAGTTTAAATGTGACTAGGCCCCTGTGTTGCTTTCCTCCTGCTCCTATCACCATTGACAAGCAACACAGGTAAGTGCACCCCACTTTTTCACAGATTCAATCTCTCATATCTCAGTAGTTGGTTATCTAAGGCCCAGCTTGGAGATATCATCTATTCACATCATAAGAACTCCCATCATCTCTAGAACTATCTTTAGGTTCTCAGGTTACAGGATTAACTGGTAGTATCCTATAGCTGTTGCTTCCCTGCCCAGTTGAATCCTAGCAGTGAGTGAGGTCTCTACCATTACCTATCTGATTTGATTTCTGACATGGTCACATCTAGATTGATTCGAGATTGATCTCATTGTTCATCAATTTTCATGGCCCACCCTCCTCTCCCATTTTGTTTCACAGCATATTATTTACCAAATTGTCTTGTATAGTTAGTCGCCAGCTTGTCTGCTCCCCTGTCTATCAATTTGGAGTCTGTCTAGGCAGACCCTGTTTTCTGCTAAACTATCTCAACTCAAGCATGCAGCTTGGCCCAGTGTTGAAGTTTGTGAGCATTGTATTTTGAATCTCAGCCACATCTCTGCAGAGATAAGATAAGATCTCATTACAACTGCAATCTGACAAGATCAGGATGAGTCTAAATTGTTGTGGTCAAGCATTGACAGATACAAGTGCCTGTTAAGACAGAAAAGGTGACCAGACTGGGGATTGAACCCAGGACCAACTGGACTTATACCAGATGCTCTACCCAATTGAGCTATCAGGTCTTGCTGGATTCAATACAACAAGGTGATTTTATATGTAACCAGACTTCTCAATGCAACCTCAGACTTGACCACTGTTTCCAGACAGCAGGAGAGGATTTAATGCATACTATACATCTATAACATGGGGGATGACTGTGTTGGGTGGGGAGATGTGTGTGGAGTGGGAAGGAAGAATGATGGCATTAGCTAAAAATTCATAATGTGATTAATTTTAGGTCAGGAATGATGGCATTAATGAGAAATGATGGCATTAGGTCAGGAATGATGGCTTAGTCAGGGCTGACAAATAAGTCCTCCCATATGTACCAACTGCAGGCCCTGCAAACTCTGGCTCCTGCCCTGATGATGGCATGCAACCCTGCAAACCCTGGCTTGACAGGTTTGCTGTCAGGAAGGACATTTGGAAGGCTAAGGGATCCCTGTCTGCTGGGCTGATTCAGGCCTGTCAAGGCTGGGGTTGAGCACATCTCAGTAGATTCCTGAAAGGGTATGTGTTGAATGCAAGGCAGTGATTATAGGTATCAGAATTAAGTACAGGAGAATTGGGGTAAATGAGTTAGATGGGCCAACATGAATTAGATTGGGTGGGAGTGGTGATTATGGGTATCAGAATTACAGGGTATCAGAATTGCAGGTTAGAGGAATTACAGGGCAGAGTAATTGGAGGGTATCAGAATTACAAGGTATCAGAATTGCAGGGTATCAGAACTACAGGGCAGAGGAATTACAGGGTAGAGGAATTACAGGTAGAGTTGGGGCCAACATGGATTTACTTGGGTGGGACTGGTGATTATAGGTCTCAGAATGACAGGCAGAGTTAAATGGGAGAATAGGGTGGATTTGGATATGTATGCATGATGGGTGGGAGTGAATTAAGATAATATGTTCAGAGAATAGTACTCCTTCAATTTAGTAGAGGTGGTAGGGAGGGTGGATTTCAAGTTTCAATTTGTCAGGGAGAGGTATAAGAATTTGAGAAATAGGGGGAATGTGGGTATTATGATTAAATAAAGACAGATATTACATGGGCAGCTGTATGTTGTCCATTCAAGGTGCTGTTTCCTTCAAACAATGGGGATAGGATAACAGGGAATGTTGTATATAGTTTGATATTGGATGTCTTTGATTAAAAAAGGTGAGTCAAAAGGATAAATTGTAACATGAGAGAGAATAGAAAAGAATGGATTAAAAAAATGTTAAGGAGACTTGAGGGAGGTGATTAAGACTTGGGGGGGAGGGGTTGTGGGTGGATGTAGAAAAGAAAAGTATTCAAGTATTCAATTGAGTAAATTCAATTCCTAAAACACCTATGTTTCTGAGAAACTATCTCAAGAGTAAATGACATTTGTAAACCACCTATGTTTCTGAGGGGCTGAAGGTCCTGAAGAAACTATCTCACTGAGTAAATGACATTTATAAACCACCTACATTTCTGAGGGGCCAAAGGTCCCAAAGAAACTATCTCATTGAATAAATGTATGTGGGGGGGTTTGGGGGGCTTGCCCCCCTACAAGCTCTAGATGGAGTGCTGGAGGTGTGGGACATGCAATGCATGGACCATGCCAAAGGCACAGGCCATAATCTCGGCTGTTAAGGGGGACACCCATATTACATAATCCATCATGTGTCAGATTACATCATCCAACAGTGCCAAACACCAATTTTTTGTTGAAGTAAGGCTAAAAGATATGCTATATCAACCAGGAAGAACAACATGGCAGTTGAATACTTGCCTCTGTCAAGTTACATCCCAGTGCCCACAAAGTCAAAGAGAAAATGTACATCATGCCCATCTAGTGCTTGCAACTGTTGATGGAATAGTGGTAGTAACAAGGTGGTAAAAGCTATTAAAAAGGTAATGTGAGGACCTCATGTCCATCATGATGCATGATGCATCATATGACAGTGACAGCTGAAAAGATCAGAATGAGTCTACATATGTTGCCTCAATCGTGCCAAGACCGTCAAAGGCAGTGCTAGGAATAGTCATAAAGATCATGCGACATCCTTGACTGTAGAACATTAACATCTACCAAACAACCTACAAATAGGGGAGCTCAAAGTTGAGCTGCCATTTTGGCATTTTCTGGTATTTGACATTTGGCAGCTCACACTGTGACTATTGGGTGACCTTAGTCATCAATTTGGATCTGCACAGAGTTGAGGTGGTAAGTCTTGAGCGCATTTGCTGGCACTGTTTCATCACCAGTAATGTATTTATTGATAATTTTATTACTGAGAACATATCCTATGTGTAGATGATGTGTAGAAGGGAGAAGTTACAAGATTCAGAATAAAGCAAAACATCATATCAATGACATCGCTCAAATCAACTTGATTGGTGTTGACATGTTGATGTTCATTTGTAATGTGCTACATACCTCTACCCACTGAATGTAATCTCATATGCCCTCCATTGCCCTAGCCTGTTGCTAAACACTCTAGTTATCATCAGCCCCTGCCTCCTATCACCAAAATAACTGGGTTATGATAGAACTGGGATGATAGCATTGCAAAGGCATATATCAGAGAGTGCGAGAGGAAATGTGGGACTTGGGAACCAATTGGAAACAGGGCTGCAGGTTGGGAAGTGTTGCATTTGATTTTAGAGGTGGCGCAAAGCCTAACATTGACAACACCATTGGCATCTGCTGCTAAAGTGTATGGTGTTGTTATCATGCAGTCCCAGCAGTTTTCATGTTAGGGGCTGGTGGACTTGTCATGGCTTCAGGGAGTTTCAAGACTCAGGTGGAGAGGAATGATCTGTGGTAACCTTGTTACAGTGGGGTTTCCAGCTGCAGGCTCTTGATTCTGTTGTTGATGTTCAATGATGTGTACTGCAACAGGCACAAGTCAGCCTGTTTTTCTCAGGTGTTACCATGATTTGTAAACAGAATTTCGAACAAACAAAGTGAAGAACCCCGAGACCACCACTGTTGTATTTGCTTTCCTTAGGAAGACCTTTATGCACCTCACATGAAATGTTCAATATTCACTGAGTGCTACATCACCCAAAGGGTCATGCCTCAAGAAAACCAGCATAGGCTGCTGCGTATGTTGTCATCATGTTTAGCACATTGTCTGCCTAGTGTTTTTTTTTTCAAGCTCCCGAAGAAGACCTACAGCAGTGGATCAAGTATTACTGGCAGTTAGGCTTTTCAGATGTGAAGATCGTCGAGCATGTCTTCAATCACTTTGATAAATTTCAATATGGGCTGAGGTATGCTTTCCAATACAGATACCATGGCTGATCTAGAGCTTATCCTGGAATATTGCAGTGTTTTGTCAGTCCATTGAACACACAAAAGACTTGGATTGAAAGGAACTCAGCAGCAGGGTGTTCAACTCGAGACAATCTCACCCCTCATTCAAGAAATTTGCACTCGGTTCCCAACCATGGGTGCCCAGGTGATGGTCACAATCCTACAACAGGATCAGAGCATCAAGGTTCCAGAATAAGTGTTTGCACCTTGCAAGATGCTCAAATGTTGATTGGATAATAGATCCGCTGTTTTGGAATATCTCAAGGAGGTAGAACCAAAGGCCATTGCTGAGTGGAAAAAGGGACATTTTCAGCCAAAGCGGTTTTGGTCCGCTGGTTTTATGGATATCTTAGCATGTGACCAACATGATAAATAGAAGTGTTTTGGCTTATGGTTACATCTTGGCCTTGACCCATACTGCAGCTGCAATGCTTGGCTGAAAGTCTGGTGGTGCAATCGAAATCCATATCTTGTTACAGGTTATTACATTGAGGCTGGACGAAAAGTGGGAGGTGAGTCATTGTGATTATTCTTAGTGCTTGTCTTCACAGTGTATATGAATAGGAATACCGCTGATCATGCAGAGTGATCGTGGATGGGAAAATAATGGAATTGCAAATTGTCACATGCTCACTCGACATCACCTTGATCCCTCACTGGTTGGCACCCTACAGAACCACTGGTGTGTCGACAAAACCAACATCAAGCCTGAAGCTACGTGGTCTCAACTTCATTGCCAGTTCACACCTGGTTTTGAAGACCTACTTGACTTCGGAGTGAGTAATGGTCTATATGAAGTTGATAATCTGCTCAAAAAGTATGATGATTGCCTAGTCACCACAAGTTTCTAATTGCTGATGCTATCATGTTCTAGGCTTGTGTTCTGATGGCTTGCAATTCATGGCTGCAAGCAGAGCTTGATGCATGGATGAACTGATGGAACTCCAGTCCTCGTCAGGCAGATAAACACAAAATCTTGCCACATGGCATTCCTGATGTCATCAATGCAAAGCCCCACCTCTTTGAATCAAAGGACTTTAAGGTCAGATTGATTCTTGACAATCCTTGATATGAACTGAAATGGTGAAAGGTTGCTGTTGAGCCTGAGTTGTTCGATGAGATACTATGCCAGTAATTTTCCCCATAGATCCAATCCTAGACCTACCATCCCTCACTCTACCCAGCATGTGGAGCGAGGGGTTCCCACCACTGACAAGCACAAAAGTCCCTGTCAGAATACCCCAAAAGGACCGTCTAAGAAGAAGGTCCATTATATCGAAAAGAATAGGATCACCCTGCAGAGGATTGGCAATGGTGACCTCTGGGACAGCTGATCCACATCAATCCCAGATCAAGGGATTCAATTTGACCAGGAGGGTCACCCTTGGGTTAAGGGTGACCACAACAATAGACAAGACTGTCCATGAACTGGGAGGTCCAAGCAGATGGCACAGAGTCACACCAGCCATGGAGGAAATCCTGGCAGAGACATGGATGGTTCTGACATGAGTGGTAGTAATCCTGACTCATTGTACCATGAGACAAGTGATGGAACCATCAAGTCCTCCTCCTGGATGGAGGAAGATGTCTTCAGACAAATCTTGCCTCATTATGGATGAGGTGAGTGTACCCACAGTCATTCCAGATGAAACCCATCTGGATATTTGAGTGCTAGGCATAGAATCAGTAGCCAATACTGGTCTATGACTTCCCATCCTGACTCTTATCAGGAAAAAGGTTCTTGCCATCCCTCAAAATACTTGAGGGACAACATCCATATTAAGAGCAATAGACAGATTGACAAGAAAGTCTCTGTTTCATTGGATATAAATGCTTCTGGGGGAAAAAATGGTCCCAAAGTTCCCAACCCACCCAAGTATGGTGGATTGCCTGACACCGAAGGTTTTGAACATTGGCTGACCACCCTCCTCCAGTGGCTGAAGGTAAACAAAATATGTGGGCCTGAGCTTGACTCAGACTGCATTGAATTCATGGCAATGTTCCTTGAGAACACTGCTCTAACTTGGTTTGAGGACAGCATTGATGGGGCATACTGTCAATGAGCAGCTTGGGCTTTTAAGGAAGTCATCACCAGTTTATACAACCAGTTCATGCATAAGAATGCTACCCATGACATGACTGATAAATTCTGGCACATCAAGTATAACACTGAGGAAGGTGTTATGAGCTATTATCACAAACTGGAGTGATATGCTGCCAGAATGATACAGTCAAGATGCAATTGGTGGCTGGGTTACCTGCAAACATCATATCCTTTGTATTGGACAAAGGATGCTCCACTGGGACAAGCTCAGCAGATGATATCCTTCACTACACCTGCCAGGCAGAGGAGATTGGAAAGATGAGGAAATGTTTCAATGAAAAGAAGCATATTATGGATTCAACTAGGTCAAAGAATACATCTTCGACCAAGCAATCTAAACCCAAGGACCCTTCACCAGAAAGGTCAAGTGAACGGTCTTGGGACCATTCTCAGAAACACAATAGGAAGTATTGTGACTACCATCAACCTGGTGGCTCAGGGTACCCTGACTGGAATAAATGAAATCACAGCAACAGAGATCACCATTATAGGGACTGCTGCAACCCCAAGCACCACTCATCAGGAGGGAAGACCCACAAACACTCAGGACAGAAGTCAGACAGGAAGCCCAATGAAAGCAAGATGCCTACTTACTACAGCTGTGGGGGACCACACTATTCCACTGATAGAAAGTGCCCCAAGTATGGGCAACCAAAACTGGCAGCAAAAATGTATGCTGCAAGAGAAAGATCAGCCTCTGAAACTGATCAAAGGCCTCCCCCTAATAATGAAAGGGAGGATGATAAACATTCGAGCCTGGTAAGGAACTCGGACACTCAGTCAACCTCAAAAGAAAGATTCAGCACTGCACATAGTGACTCAGAGGGAAGTGATTCCTCTGAGTATGGATTGACCATGTCCAATCAAGACCCATATGGATCCCAGTACAGTTCAGAGGGTGAACTGTACAACTTGCAGACAGACTGTGAGTCTGCCCCCAGTGGAGATTCTGACATAAAGCACCTTGGAGCAATCCATGAAATTTCATTGGGGTACAACTCTGACAGTTGCCCATCTGCCCAGTCAGTATCCGACTTGGAGGAGGAATCTGAGGACAAAACAGAAAAGGGTCCTACCTTTTCTGGAAGATTAGGTGTCATGATGGACAACCTATTCACCAACAAGCCACCCTTCAAAGGCATGGCCACTTTGAGGAAGTCCTCAAGAAAGATATCTTGCCCTCCATGGAGCAAGAAAGACAACCGATGCTGTGTTGTGAAGATGAAACTTCACAACCTGGAGGCATTTGTTCTCCTTGACTCAGGCTGCACATCTGACTCAGTTTCTCCAGAATTTTCTATGTCTGTGAATTTAAAAACACATGAGTTAGAAGAACCTGTGCCTCTGCAACTGGGAACAGTTGGCAGCCATTCAAAGATGAACTTCAGACTACTTACCAATTTCTAAATCAGTAAAATGAAGGACAACCATTACTTTGATGTTGTCAAAATCGACAGATACAATGTCACCCTCAGCACCATGTTCATGAGGAAACATGGTATCACCCTTGACTTCAAATGTGATGAGGTCTGAGTGAAAGGCATGATCCTTGATACAATTATCAAGGGACCAAACACCTTCAAGCAGGCGAGGAGGCATGCCATGTGACCTCATCCTCCAAAGGATGAGCAACTCCTGAGTGGCCCAGCGGCTGCTCACAAGAAAAAGGACCCAGACAAAGGTGGTCCAAGTTCAACTCAAGTACAGCCTCCATTGCTTCAATGACAGACGGTGGAAGTACAAGAGGTGGATGACATTGACAGGCTGGAAAAGCCAAGGCAGAGGGCTGCCTCTCAAAGGAGCATCTCCCACACCTCAGGGAGGAGTGGAAACAATCTTGTCAGGACACCCTGAACAGTGTCCCTAACAAATTACCTCCCTTCCAGGATATAAACCACCACATTCCTTTGGTGGACATTGAGAAGAAGTATAATTACTATCTTCCCAAATGTCCTGACTCAATGAGGAAACCCCTCACTGAGAAGATAAACAAATACTGCAAGGCTGGTTGGTGGCACCCTGCTTGAAGATTGATCTCTTGGATGCATATGAACAGGTCTGAGTGGAACTAGATGATTTCTGGAAAACCACCTGCTTGACAGTTCAGGGCATCTATGAGAGCCTTGTTATGCAACAAGGTGACTGTAATGCACCATCAACCTTTCAGCAGTTGATGAACTCCATATTCTGAGACTACATCGGAGTATTTGTCCACATTTACCTGGACAACATCTTCATGTTTAGAAAAATAATCAAGGAACACCAGCAACACCTGGAGCTGGTGTTTAACAAACTATGAGAGCACTCTCTGTTCCTTCAAGCAGAGAAATGTGAGCTCTACACTGAGAATGTAGAGTGTCTGTGACAAGATGGCATGAATACAAGAGTGGAAGACACCTTGTAACTACCACAATGTCCAAAGATTTCTTGGCCTTGTGCAGTATCTGGCACATTTTTTGCTTGACATCAGCACCTTTACCAGCCCACTGTCTGTGATAATGAGAAACAGTCAAACCTTTCAATGGTGAACATTGCATGACCACTGCTTCCAGATGATTAAGAACATCTGCTGCACAACTCCAATGCTGAAGCCAATTGATCATGAATCACCTGAACCTATTTGGGTGATATGCAACACTTCAGTCTTTGGGACTGGAGCGATGTA
>QLOK01001004.1:0-58186 GCA_003313805.1 Tricholoma flavovirens
TCTCGTGATATCATGTGATGTGTTGGTCATGTGATAAGGTTTAAATAAACCGCTCTCATTACAATACCATTCTGATGGCATTTTTCACCTGAGTTTGAACTTATCAGTTTGATCAAGTAGCCAGGGTAACATATATTGGCATCACCAAGATATCCCCTCTATATTTTTACCACCATAACACAGACTTCAGATGATCAAGTGTAACATCATTGTGTGAAATATGACCTCATCAAGATATCCCCTCTGTGTTTTTATCATTAATAATTATCAATTTGATCAAGTAGCCAGGTGACATATATTGGCATCACCAAGATATCCCCTCTATATTTTCACCATCATAACACAGACTTCAGATGATTAAATGTAACATCATTGTGTGAAATAAGACATCATCAAGATATCCCCTCTGTATTTTTATCATTGATAATTATCAATTTGAACAAGTAGCCAGGTGATATATATTGGCATCACCAAGATATCCCCTCTATATTTTCACCATCATTACACAGACTCCAGATGATTATGTGTAACATCATTGTGTGAAATATGACATCATCAAGATATCCCTTCTGTATTTTTATCGTCAATACACACACTCTGCATGATTGAAATGGCTTTGACAAGATAAACTGAATGAAACCTAGCTATTTACATAATCATCATTGTTCTGTTCATTTACCTCCTTCTGTTTCTGCTTTTCTAAAACATACCAAGTGTGGTAAAATAACATGGAATGCAAAAACCAGTTGAAATTACCAGGAGTCACTCTCTTTAATATTGACTCAAATCCACCAAGCCATGCATTGAGTTGTTCAGATGCCTATGTCACATATTAATTATTAATATATCAAATATAAACCATACTGCACCTCTGTATTGAAAGCCCTTTTATAATATGATGCTCCAGTATCATCTTGTGCTACAATAACAAGGTTGGGTGCAGATCCATCTCGGGAAGCAGGATTACACCATTTCCGGCATAGCTCATCAGTTGTACAATGATTAGTGTAATGGTAGGCATCAACAATAAACTGAGTAGCCCTTTTCCAGACTCTATCCCAACTTCCATTTGCTACAGCAGTACAGAGTACAATACAAGCTTTGTCAATGCAGATATAATCTGGACATGATTCCTCAGTTGGATATACACTTTCTAGAAACTCCAGAATATTTGTTGGAGACTCAGACTTTGCAAATGTTGCCCATGTAATTACAGTGCCACATGGAGCACATATTGTTTCAATGCAGTAAGCTCAAGGAGTAAAATAATGACCTCTTTGTGGGTCTGGAACAAGCTCATCATGAGGCTGTGAATAGCTTTCATGTTCTGGATTCCAGGGCAGATTTTCTGTGCTCTGTAACATTCTTCTAGCACCATGAATGTTTTGCTGACTATGCTTCTGAACATGTTTATTCCATTCTCTTTGGTGCTGTGTACAAGCCTTTGTGTCTCCCACTTTCTGATTATCACAGTCACACATATGGCACTTATGTAGTTCCATATCTACACTGATGGTCTGCACAGAATGAACCACCATGATGATTTGCCAGTTCTGAGGTGCAATTGTCATATGCACAATGCTAAAATAAAATTCAGTTGGGCATACATATCATGAAGTATATTTACATACAGTTGGACCCTTCACAATGCCATCAACAACAACCATATTCACAGCTGCACCATCAATATCCATGTCATTGGCATTGATTGAAATTTGTGCCTGTGGCTGATTAGGTAGCCCAGGATTTGTCAAGTCAGCTCCTTCAACAAGTCCAGGTACTCTGCTATCATGATTTTCATCTACCCCAATGACTGCTGCAGGATCAACATTGGGCATTCTATCTGATGTGTGCCTATATGGCTGGGTGCATTCTTCACATGCATGCTGATCAGCTGGCCATATAATTCCATTTTCACCCAGCACTTGAAATGCTTCTCTGGCAATGTCATCAATTGCTCAAGGTTCCTGAAGTTCCAGATTGATATTTGAGGAGGCTGCAATTGACCGAATTGTCTCTTGAACAAATGCTTGCCACATTTGCTGGTGAGATAATTTTATAAGAATCTGAGAACAACTGCTAAAGCTGTTGTTCAATACTCAGCATATGTATGCTGCAGCTGATGCATGAAAACTATATGTTCCATTCACAACTCCACCTGCAAAAACCTGATCAACCCATAAACTTTGTCCAACCTTGAGGTACTTGGCATTACAAATACACTTTGGTATATTTGTCTCCTGGTTCTGTAACACGCTCATGATCTGCAAAATACAGAGCTTTGCTCCTAAAAGTAAGGATTGAGAGTTGCACTTTGCTGTTTGACATACAACAGCCTCTGGACAAACTATATGAACAGGTTGGATTGATTCATGAGACACTGGCTTTAGTTTTCCTTTGAATTTCCCATTGGAATCATATGGATACAACCCCAAAGGTTTTGCCAAAGCATCAAGATTTGTACAAATCTCATTGATGGCATCTGACACTGCAGTCTCCTGATCAGCATATAACTGGTTTTGATCTGGTCCCAGTCTTTCTTGTAATCCACATGCAAGGCATTTTATCCAGCCAGAAAGTAGTGAGCGAGTTTCTCCTGGATGCTTGGGATTCTGCTGTCTTGCATGGATGCTAAGCAAACCTGTATTTTCTGTTAAGGCAAACAGAATGACAAGGACTTGAGATAGTGTGATGTCAGAACCAAAATGTTCTTGGACAAATTGACTAAAAATGAAATGTTGGGGAAAGCGCCAGCATTAGGCAATGCAGAAACAGTGGGCAACAACACAAGTCCTCCAAATATGATGCTCCAATTTGGGAGCTGCTTGAAGATGGTCACCATGACCAAGACACACATCCAGGCATAAGAAATCAGGTCCATCATAAGAAAGGTTCTGCAACAGCCAAACAAATGATGTCAGACACTACAAAATCAACTATCTAATTCTTGACTTGCTTCTTCTTCTTCTTCTTCTTGTCCCCTGTCCCCTTAGATCCACCCTCAACCCTGTCACCTTTAACTTGTTTCCCTTTCTTCTTTTTCCTCCCATGCTCCTCCAGAAATATCTCCAAATCCTTGAATGTATAACTTGCTTTCTCTTCACCCCAAAGCTCCATATCAGAAGGTGCCTCTGGATTGTCCTCCAGCCAATCCACCAGTTCTGGACAGTTTGATACCTTTGAAAAAAGTTTCTTGTAGTGGGAGTGAAAATAGGATTTCAAAAGGAGAAGCTCAAAGAGATCTGCTCCTGTAAGCTTGTCACCAACCCAAGTCATGTTAGATATCATTTCCCCATAGGTTTTGCAGGCCTGAAGATAAGCCTTATATTTTTCATAGGCTTGACATAGACCACCATCACATCTATCAGACAGGTCAGGAGCAACCCCAAGTTGTATCAAAATATCATTCTTGAAGAAATTCAAACCAGGGTCCCCAGGTGCTTCAGACTGAGTAGCCATGGATGAGTGAACAGAAGCTGAATGAGAAGCAACTTGAGAAGCAGCTTGAGATTGAGAGCCAGCTCAAGAATAACAATGAGAATCTGCAAAACCAGCAGTAGGAGGCATTGACTGAGATGATTTGCAGATCTCATCATTAGTCTATAGATGACATCAATTGATTTGAAAAATGAATTAGATGTTCATGGCAATATATGTACAACAAGAATCTGCAGGACATCTTTGCCATCATGGCACATCCACACAGCATCCTCATCATCCTCTATTGTGGTCTCATAGTGACCCTTGATATTCCAGACAGAATTTTCATGTAAGAAAATGCAATGGTTTTCATCTAAAAAAATAAGATGTAAAATTCAACACATCCACCTATGAACTGGAAACCATACTGTGAACTGGTGAATATTTACAAGAAAGGACTCTTAATACCTGTGTGAGTTTGGGTGTGACATGATGTTTGAGCTCCATGTGAGGCTTTGTAATGGTCAGATCAGCATATGCAGTGTTCACCTGTACCCGACCAATGTGATGTTCAAACCCAGGATCAAGAGTGAGGTCAGCATCAGCATTGTTAAACACATTTCCTTGAGCTTGCCCATGTAGAATCCCACCAGTAACATGGGTGGCTCCTTGCAAATCAATTGAGGGACTTGTGTTGAGGTGAGGACTTTCCATATGAATATCTAGACTCCTGACATCTAATCTAATCTCCATTTTAAATACACAGTACTTACCTTCTACAGGGTTAGAATCCTGCATACCTAGTATAAAAATTAATCAATGAGTGAGCAAGATGAGAAAAGAATGAACCAGCCACGTCAACAGAATTGGGGACTGTTTCAGCACCGCTAGCATTGGGCCATTCCCACTAATGTCGGCACTGGTGTAGGTGCTGGTGTTGGTGTTGGTGTTGTGGCTGTCCTCACTGTTGTTGGTGTTGGCCATGGTGTCATTGGTGCCCTTGGCCTCGTTCATCATGCTCTCCTTCTTGGTATCATCTTCTTTGTTGTCCTTTTGTTTGTTGTCTTTTTGTTCCCTGTTGGCTGTGTCATTGTCCTCTTCGTTGTTGTCTGCATTGTCATCATTTGCCTTGTTGTTGTTGTCTGCTTTGTTGTTGTCTTCTTCCTCCTCCTCGTCTTCTTCCTCCTCCTCATCTTCTTCCTCCTTGTCCTCTTCCTCCTTGTCATCTTCCTCCTCCTCCTTTTCATCTTCTTACTCTTCATCATTTTCTTCCTCTTCATTGTGTTCTTCCTCCTCCTCATCTTCTTCCCCCTCATTGTCTGCTTCCCCCTCATTGTCTGCTTCCTCTACCTCAGATCAGCACTGGCAGGTACTAGTTGGGTTCTGGGGCAGGGGTGGTAAAATGCTCTTGGCAGCGCAAGATCACTTGGATGGAGCGACACCGATGCCACTCTCATTCATCAAGCGTTCAGTCCTGTAAATAGAGCAGTTAATGATGAATAAATTATTATATATGTAATGACTCACCTTGGAGCTGAGCAGGAGGCCCAGCTGCTGCCAATTTGGTGTCCTGGCATGCATGGATGGCCGAAGTTTCCTATTATTGGTTAGCGTTGAAATGAGCCTCAAGGGGGTCTCTTACCTGGTTTTGGTCTGCTTCCTGGTTGGCTTATTTGCTGTCTTGCCCCCCTTGGTTGGTTCATCATCCCCTAGGTGCATTTTGCTCTTTTTTTGTTGCAAACCCTCATTGTTGTCAACAGCTGATGTGGCTCACTTGCGCTGGCCTTGTATCATGGATCCTGTTGATACAAGGGGCCCGCCCATAGCTTGGTCCTTGGGAGTGGTGTTGGAGTGGGTTTGAGGCATATTGAGGTTGTCAATGGTCGTTGATGGGTCGCAGAGTGGTGTGGAAGGTTGGAGGATGTGGTGAAAAGAGTGGGAATTAGTTGTACAATGCTCATAGTGTAGTATTTCTGTGAGTCAAAGGTTCAAGTCTCAGTAGTGCACCTCTTTTTAAGTATTACATAATAAGAAGACTGCTGACATGGACAGTCCAAGCACCTGTACACTCAGACTCTGCTTGGATTTTGCTTGGACACTCAGACAGTCCTTGGACTCAGCTCAGACTGGAGATCCCAATTTGGCAGGACTCTCAGCCAAAACAGTCTGAGCAAAGTCCTAGCAAAGTCCTAGGACTGTCCAAGTGTCCAAGCAAAGTCCAAGTGGAGTCTGCTTGGATTAGGGGGGGAGTGTAAAGACCTCCTTAATTGATTGAATAATTTTCCCTACCATTGTGAAAACATGTCATTAAATGTATGACAGCACTTTTCACATGTATATGGAAAGCTGGAAAAAATAAATAAATTGTGGCTGTGTTAGATATTATTGCAACTTACCATCTGCCATGCCTTGTTGTCATATTTCACGAGACTTGAAAGCATGCATTCCCATCCTGTTTTATGAGCAAGACTTCACTGTGTAGGAGATCTGCAAGATCCCTGGGGTATGGAAGTCTCTTGTCTATTCATCTCTTGCATACTTCAGGGCCTATGGAGTTGCACACAATCCTCATGCACATCATAAAACTGGCAGGCATTGGTCACTTGATTCATCACATATCAATTTTATCTCCTCCCTAATTGATCAAAGACATACAACATATCTCAATGAGATACAAGATGAACTCTACCAATATTGAGGAATTTGTATTTCAGTGCCCACACTCTGCAGAACTCTCTGATGAGTTGCCCTCACATGCAAAATGGTATCAGCTCATGCTCTCAAACAAAATGATCTCCATTGGTCAGCATTCATTAACCACATAGCTGATGAAGTTCTAGATCCACAGATGCTCATGTTTGTTGATGAAGCTGCAAGGAATCGAAGGTCATCTCAGCTGTCAAATGGGTGGGCAATTTTAGGGAGGTGGTGTGTCCAGAGGCAGTTTTTTGTCCATGGTGACTGTTATTCCATTCTTCCCATCCTAACTCTTAATGGAATCATCATGTATGACATCATCCCAGGATTGGTGACCACTGAGCACTTTTTACAATTCCTGCATGAATTGGTTGTAAGTTGGGGTGGTGAACCTTGCTTTGACTGGTCACTTATCATTGTTGTTTTCAAATTCCTCTAACCAATCCATACCGCGGTCCTCACAGTGTTCTTGTCCTTGACAATTGTAGCATCCACCAGTCTGAAGAAGTTTGTGCCCTTGTAGAAGATGAAGCCTATAAGTAGTGGAGATGGAGGATTCATGTCCTATAGCAGAGTGGTGGGATGCCATAGTATTGCCTTGTCACTCTATGACATGTGTGACTGTCTACTGACTATGTGGTTATGTGACTACCAGAGTAGGTGTGCCCACACACACTACTCCATCTACCCATCTCCAAAAATGGAAATGTCCTCATTGCCAGGGAAAAAGAGAAAAACAAAACAAACAAATGAAGAAAGCAAAACAATAGGTATAAAAATAATGTAGACAATGTAGCAGGAAAAATTCCAGATGATGAGAGAAAAAAAGAAAACTCAATGAGGGGGTGTCCATCCCAATGCCCGAAGAGCATGACCTAAGTCAGTGAGGTGGGGGTCATGATCCCAATCCAGCATCAAAACTGGGGGGCCAGGCTGGGACCAAGGATGAGGTAGCAGGGGTGGATACGAAACCCTTCTAGACTGCCATGAAAAATGCGGTGGGGCTGCAGCTTGGCCTTGTCATCATCTCATATGTCATTGCATGGTTCTGAATGGCTGTATATGGCTTGTTTTTAGACCAGAAAGGTCTTGTGGCAGGGTGCTGGGTGCAGTGGGTAACACTGCAGCATCTTCAGCCCAATCAAAATACATGGGGGGTGCTGAAACAGCTCATTTTGTGTTGAGCTGTGTTGAGTTGGGGTCTATGGAAAACAAACGAGGGGTGGGCAGCAAATGGGAAGATTCCCTGGGTATAGACAATGTCATTGGTGACATGGCAGAGGTGTGAGAAGCAGTCAGCAGTGAAACACATCATTTTGTGGGGTTTTGGGGCAAGCTGGGGGAACGAAACAAGCTGTGGGGGTGGTCCAATGGCTCCAGTAGGGTGTGTTGTCATTTCATGGCTGGGGCTGGTGGTCTAGAATGGGCCAGAGGCCAGGACTCAAGAGTTGACAATGATGTGGCAGTGATGTGGCTTGGCTTTAGTTGGGTAACAGGTGGTTGAGACACAAGCAGGGGGCAGTGGGGTTGCCTAGGGGGGCTCCTAGGCCATCATTTGGAGGTTCTGGTGGAGCAGGGTCGTTCCCTCGAGTAAACAACATGTTCTGATGAACACATTCGCTCATCCTTGTGGAACGTCATTTGCTGGGTAACTGATTGCTGTGGGACATTTGTCATTAGCTCTCTTCGAGGTGGGGGGAGCCATCTGGGTGTTGGCCACAGCTGTAGTCCTCATTCCACATGTGGTTGCAGCCAGAGTTGCCACTGTTGTTGGCGATGATGTGGCAGCAGCACTGGGGGCTTCAGGGTGCAAAAACGGAGGCAGGGGGGTGTGCTGGGGGCTGTGGGGCAACTTGGAAGCAAGTGCCATCACTTCTGGGTGGTTGGGGGAGGGGGCTCGCACTGGAAAACCAGTCGTGAGATGGTTGTCATCGTTGCTGATGGCATTGGCAGTATTGATGGGGGCTGTGCTGGTGTTGATGGTGGTGACATGGCTGGTGTTGGTGGTGATGGACTCTCATTGGCTTGTATGCTGGTGTTGCAGGTGCTGGGGGGTTTGGTTGACATCCCCACATCATTTAGTAGATGCAGCATCCTGTCGTCATGTACTGTTTGCATAATGGCCTTGACAGTGGTGGTGGTCTTGGTAGGTTTGCCACATAGTTCCATCATCTGCTTTCCTTTGCACTGCTTGCAACCATCCTTTATTCCTGTGTCGTAGGCCTCATCTAGCCTTTCCTCTACTTCTTTATCCCACTGTTTGTATGCCTCCCTGTAGCCTGCATGAAAACCACGAGTGAAGGAGTCATTGTTCAGGTCTTGAATGCCTGGTGATGCTTGCTTGTCATCGAGGTGGTCAAGAATGCTGTTGATTAACTTTTTCAACATGTGGTGCATGTCACCTGCATCACATTCTTTGTTAGTTATGGAAAATACATTGAGGGCAGCTCTTCCAGAGCAGAGGGGTCCAATCCTTGAGTCAGGTCTCCCATTTTCATTCTCATCTTCTCTTCATCTAATTTATCCACCCACTTTGCAATGAATAACTCCCTTACAACTTCCCAATGTTTCGTTGACTCCTTTGGTAGTCTGAAAAACCAGGCTTCAGCTGGGGATCATTATGCTAGCTTGTCATGAAGTAGCTGTATTTTTTCATGGTCCTGGTTTCTTAATATGATGATGTGGTCCATCTGGGTTAGCCACGAGAGAGAATCTTCATTATGGCCTCGAAATGGGTTAAGCTGTGGCATATTGAGAGGTAACTATGTAGTTCTGGGTTCTGGTTCTGGTTCTGGTGCTGGTTCTGGTTCTGTTGACAATATACTGGTTCTGGGTGTAATGGCTGTAGACTCAGAGACTAAAAACAGGAAGCAAAGCTGGACACAAGTGACATGGCACATGAGAATAAAAAGCAGACATGATGAGGATAGGCTAAGCAGTATCAAGAAAAAAGTAAGCCTTGTTGCATGAGTCGAAGCTCACTCTCATCACCAAGATGGAGATGGAGGATCTGTCTCCTATAGCAGAGTGGTGGGATGCCATAGTATTGCCTTGTCACTCTACAACATGTGTGACTGTCTACTGACTATGTGGTTACATGACTACCAGAGTAGGTGTGCCCACACACACTACTCCAGTAGTCTGCTGCAATGTCTTCCCAACATATATTGACATCTCTACCAGAGTGGAAGCTTATTTTCCTCCCACCATACTCACCCGATTTCAATCTGATTGAGCAAGCATTCTCATCAATCAAGGCTTTTCTTTGTCGCCATTGGCAGGATTTCTCTCTTTCTGTGATAAATTGCACATGTCAGAACATTACAGCAGAGAAGGCATGTGGTTTCTTTTGGGCATCAGGATATGTAGTATAATAGTATAATGTAATCACATTCATGGGACTAAAAGTACAACAATTGCAACATACTACTTGTGACAATTCTGACAAACATGGGAAACAAGTGCATAAATGAAAATGTGGGAGGGAGACCATCTACTAAAAATCATCATCAAAATCAGAAAGAACCAGAACATAACCATCTGGCAAGGGAATGAATCAGCCACATGCCTCACAAAAGTAGTGCCATTCAAAGTCCTGTCCCAGACGCCGTCTGTCTGGAGTAATTCATGGACCATACAGTCTTGCACTACCACCATCATTGTGAAACCTCTTCTCAAACCACACCTTGACATTTGGAGGTGTGGATGGTGCAGGAGGTGGTCTTGGCCTGCCAGAATCTTCATCAGACTGCTTGTGCTTGTTGGATTTCGATTCAAGGTTCCACCAGAGAAATGAGTTTTGCT
Source organism: Tricholoma flavovirens (assembly GCA_003313805.1). Classification (NCBI taxonomy): domain Eukaryota; kingdom Fungi; phylum Basidiomycota; class Agaricomycetes; order Agaricales; family Tricholomataceae; genus Tricholoma; species Tricholoma flavovirens. Next base: position 9,922 of record QLOK01001004.1, read on the forward strand.
TCAGATGTATAACATTGCCCTGAGAAAAGCCCAGGCCAAGTAAAGTGCTGTCATCAACAAGATGGAGAATGTCAGGGCCAAAACCTCATGTGCTGAGAGACTCTTCATATGTTGTTGCACCATGGACATTGAGAGATTCCTTGGCATAGTGGAGGTAGCACCTGAGCTTTGAGGGAGTATTGTGAAGGGGACTAGAAGGGGCTGAGGAGTTACTTGCAGGTTTGTTGTTTGGAGTTGAAGGGGCTGGCTGGGAAGGCAGTTGGATTATGGCAACATGACCCTGGACGATTGAGGCAACATGTGCAAGATCAGATGGCTGGGAAACAGATAAGGCTAATGTTGAGGTTGAGGTTGAGGTTGAGGTTGAATGGGAATGCGAGAGACTTGCACAACAATTTATGGGATTGAAAGTTGTGGTTTGAGGTGGCTGCATGACTGTTGCTTTGCCATCATACTGGGTGCTGTGTTATCTGTATTCATGAGAGTGGAGATAGAGTACACACAATAGCCCTTGCCCACTCCTTCATCATAAATGGTGTCAGGGGAAACAAATCACCTGTCCCTGCCTTATCAATGTATGTACAACCAGCATCATGATCATTTTGATAAGCAACTTCAAGTAATTGGTGATGTCATGCAAGCTCAAAATCAATTTTTGAGAGGCCATTTTCCTAACAGGGCATGCATATAGTTAGAGTTATAATAGCATTGGTTGAAAGCATTCACATACTGTATCTTCATCACCTTCCTCAATGTCACTACTGTCTGGACTGTCATCACCCTACAATTTTTTCTAGACCTGAATTATTGACCTGACAGAGGAGAGAGAACAATGTAATTCACCTTTCCATGCTTCTGAATTTGTGCAAGCTCAATGGTCAGGCCAACTGGTTTGCTGGGTCTTGTTTCAAGAATGTTCTATACAATGGTTTTGTATTCATCATAGTCCTTGATATCACAAGCCTCCCCAACTCTAAGTGGTAGCAATCAGTATGAGCTTATACACTGCTGACTTACTATTGATCATACTTCACAAGGGGGACCTGGATCTTGAAAACAAAAGTATGGTTGGCAGTCACTTGGTATTTCTGTATGTGGTGAGTCTTCAAGAATGTGTTCAAGAGCTCCACATGGTTATCCTTGGAAACCTCAAACTTGTGTGTGAATTGTTTATTCTTGATATTCTTCTTAGTCAAGGCCTTCTTACTCTTCTTGTTGGCAGCAGTGGTTTCAATGACGACAAGTTTTGCATTTATCAAGGCGGAGTGAGCAGCAGGCATAGATTCAATTGAAGGGGATGGGGAGGACATGGTGGAGGTTACTATAGAAGGTGATTATTGATGTTGTTGAGCTTCTGAAACCATCAAAATGAGAAGTCGACTCAGAGGCCTTAGTACCAAACACAACCATGCAAGTGTTTATTTTTTTCTCCGGCTTTCTGTATACATGTGAAAAGTGCTGGAATATTTTCAGTTGGCAAGTTATAAAAATACTTCACAGACAGCATGAAAACTTGCTGCTATGACATGATGAAATGGCTCTGCAAAGTGGATGGATAACCACTTTCCTGACCCTCTGAAAATCCCACAAAAATGGGCAAAAAACTTGCTGCTATGGCATGATGAAATGGCTCTGCAAAGTGGATGAATAACCACTTTTTTGACCCTCTGAAAATCCCACAAAAAAAGGGCAAAATACAGCTGGTTGAAATGTAGTGAATTACTACATTGAGAAGATGAAAGTCATCACATGGATGAATTCAACAGGGTATGAACATGGACAAATTCTGAGGTGTTGTCAACCTCTTAACTCATCCCTTTCAAGGGGGAATTTTCACAACTTTTAGGGTATCTTTTTCTCCAAAAACCAGATGATTTTTATTCTTTTCAATGGCCATAAAGAATGAAAACTCTACTCAAAACAGATTACTTTTCTACTTGGAACAGATTACTTTCTACTCAATTCCCTCACCTCAGTGGCTGGATACTGGATGATTTTCCACATCCATGGGTGGTATCACTTGCACACACAAAATTGGCTAGGTTCAAACTAACTTTTTCAAATGCCAATCAAAGTGAAAACAAACTGTGGGGTGCTCTAGAGCTCATTAATAGACTAGACTACAGGATCATGTCAAAGTATGGGGTCATTGTCAAGCAATGGCTTGCAGAAATTTTGCTGTCAAAATGTGTGAAAACACATCAATATCCTGACATGGGACTGCTAACTTTGTTGCAAACAGCAATAATTGTGAGAAGTTTGCCAGGTTGGTAATAGCTATGCCCATTCACCTATACAACCCATGGTGAACCCCAAATCCTCGCATTCACGTCTGCCAAACCATTTGTTATACATGCCTAATTCAAATTCACAATAGTACACATTCTCTAAGATTCTTGGCCTGCCATCCACACTTCTCCCTCTGTCTCTCACATGCTCCCCACCAATGCCTCCCACCATTTCATCCACCACAGATCTTGCACAGGCTTGGGTTGCCCAATATCTCTGCTTACTTCTGAGATGATATGACATAGCACACCATTCAGAGACCACCCATCTCCTGCTTGCCATCTGTTTCACTCATTAATACACCCACATTGTCGACACTCTTCCCAGGCCACCTCAGCTTCATTTTACATGTGCATATATGTGCATTAGTCCTATTCCAGATGAGGGCCTAGAGCATCCACTTGCGATCTACCTCCCATGGGAAGACAAGGGTGCTACAGGACAGGGTTGCAAAGCCTATGCAAGCCAGAGATGACAAGCCACCCACTTCATGAACTAAATGGCTATCTTGCTTGTGTCCAGAACAAGATGAAGAATCTGCATGTTGGACAGTTCTCTGTGTTGGAATGAGTGGTTGGACATCTTAGATTGGAAAAATAGTCAAGTAGTATAAAAGCTGGACATTAGTAGAGTACAAAAGAATTAATTCATTCTGTTTACCCACTGCACAAAACATTGCTGTCAATAGGTTATGGGCCCTGCGAGGTCATAAAGAACAGACAATTATCTTACTCCACATTCACCCTCATCAATCTTTGATCGTATCAATACACAGCCAGCATGTCAGAAGGGATGCCATGGAAGCGAAGAATGCTTGCCATGCTCCGGGACCTCGGACTGGAGAAATATATTGCAAAGGATGCAAAAGCTCCAGAATCAGCAGATAGATCAAATCCGACGACTGCAGAGCTAGAGGAGCAGAAGAAATGGAGGGACGGTGATGCAAAAGCACGTATGCATATTGAGTTAGCGATCGGTGATGCGGAAATGATCCACATCAGTGGCGCTGACAGCGTGAGAGAGATGTGGGATCAGCTCGCCACAGTCAAGGAATCCAAAGGGCCGGCTCAGAGTTCTTGCAACCCGCCATGCACTTTACAGGATGACTGCCGAAGAAGGATTAGATATGGTGGAACACATATCAAATTTATGCAAGCTACAGGGGGAATTACACTTGATGGAAAACAAGGTACCAGATGAGGATTTCATAATGATTCTCATTACATCACTACCCAAGAGTTGGGATCAATATACATCTGCTTACCTAGGATCAAGCAGCAACAAACCCACTCTTAGATCACATGAATTGGTCGCCATCCTACTAGAAGAGGATAGGCGGCGACATGGGAGAAGTGATGACACAGCCTCTGGAGTGGCTATGCAAGAAAATTTTCTGAGGAGAGACAAGGGAGCAGAGAAGAGGAAATGTTTCAACTGTGGAAAGGAAGGCCACATTAAAGAGGAATGTTGGTCTAAAGGTGGAGGCTGCGAAGGAAAGGGACCCACAAGAAGAAAGAAAGGTGATTGAGCACATCAAACCCAAGAATCTATTAATACATCGCTCAATGATGTCACCTACTCAACTCAGGAATCACGAGAATTTTCGCGCTATGACTGGATCCTGGATTCAGCTACTACCTCACACATCTGTGCAACCCAGGAAGCATTTACCCAGTACACCCCACTTCACAATGCAACCATCCATGGTTTGGGATCACAACCAATCACTGTGCAGGGGCATGGGACAGTGATGGTAAACTTTAAAGTTGATGGGAAATTAATTCGGCACACATTATGGGAAGTGCTGCATGCACCTGATGCTGAGAATTGCCTACTCTCCATCAGCTGTTTTGATGTGGGAGGGGGAGACATCCAATTCAAGGATGGGAAAGCCATTCTACAAGACAAGAATAATCGGACCGTAGGAATTGGCAAAGTTAAAAATAGACTATACCTCTTGGATGCACAAGCAGAATTGCCGGGCCAGAAGAGAGCAAATTTTGCTTCAACCCAGAAATTATCATGGGATCAGTGGCACCACAGATATGGACATCTGTCAATGGGCATGTTGGAAACCCTGAAAAAGGAGAAACTAGTGAAGGGACTTGTGATCGATGAATCTTCGATCCCATCATGATCATGCGAAGCCTGTATCCAGGCTAAACAAGCACATCAGCCATTTCCAAAGGAAGCCAAAAATAGATCCATGGTAGCTGGGGAGCATGCCATGAGTGACGTGTGGGGACCAGCCTGTGTGGAATCCATTGGAAAATGGAAATACTATATTTCCTTCACAGATGATGCCAAGTGCTATGTCATGCCGCTATTTTTACAAACCAAGGACCAGGCACACTCTCAGATCAAAACTTACATAAACATGATCGAGAACAAATTTGGACGAGCCCCAAAATATTTACGCTTTGACAATGGGAAGGAACTTGTAAACAAAGAATTGGAAAAGTTTGCAAGTGACAAAGGAATCACCATTGAAACCACAGCACCATACTCACCATCACAGAATGGGGTTGCTGAGAGATTCAATAGGACACTTCTTGAATTAGCACAGGCAATGCTGATCGAGAAGGACTTACCTGTATTCCTTTGGGATGAGGCAGTGGCGCATGCAGCCTATTTACAGAACAGAGCGCCTACACGTGCACTTGATGGGATGACACCATATGAGGCATGGACGGGGCAGAAACCGAATGTGGCACACTTACGCAAATTTGGATGCGACGTTTGGGTTCTTGATGAATCTAAAAATAGATCAAAATTATCCCTGAAATCAAAGAAGATGAAATTCATGGGATTCATGGATGGATCAAAATCAATCTGCTACTATGATGCAGCCACATGATCAATCAAAATATCATGAAATTTTGCATTCAATGAAAATGATGAACTATGGGAACTAGAAATATATACAGAAGTACTGGGTTTACAAGCCGAGGGGGAGCAAGAGTCAAGTGACGACTTTGCAAACCCTGAAACTCCCAACACACTACCCATCATTGAAACTCAACTACCTGGAAATACCCCTAAAACCATCACAGAAACTCCCATGAGACCAGTGCATGAGGGGAGAAAACCCCTAGACTACAGGAAAATCAATAACCCCCATGCACAGCCATCAAGATGTATACCTGCACAAATGGCTCCACAGGAGGTGTCGAGACCCACAGCAGCATCAGCAGCTAGACACACAGCACAAGAAACGGCTCACCTAGCTCACAATATGTTAATCGACAAACTGGAGCAACAAGATCCGGGTGATCCGGAATGGCTTCCACAAACTCGTGAGGAGGCAATTAAATGTGATGAGGGACTAAAGTGGGGGAAAGCAATTGATGAGGAGTACAATCAACTGATAGAAAAGGGACTTGGAATTTGGAGGAGCTCCCAATAGGCAGGGAAGCTATAGGATGCAAATGGGTATTTGATCAGAAGAAGGACGAAAAAGGAAACATTGTCAAATACAAGGTGCACCTCATTGCTCAAGGTTTCTCACAGAAACCAGGAGTGGACTACATGGATTCCAGAACATTCGCACCCATGATGCACTTTGAAACCTTACGGACCATGCTGGCCCTTGCTACTATAAATAGATGGGATGTGCGGCAGATGGACATAAAGGGCGCATACCTTAATGGATGGCTAAAAGAGGAAATTTACATGAAACAGCCAGCCGGGTATGATGATGGATCAGGACATGTATGCCGACTCATCAAAACATTATACGGACTTAAACAAGCTGGAAACGAATGGAATAATGAGTTTGATGGCACAATGAAAGATTTGGCCTACATAAATACACACTCCGACTACTGTTGCTATATTAGGCGACAGGGGGAGAATTTTGCAATTGTCCTGGTATGGGTGGATGACTTAGTTGTATTCACCAATAGCCCTGCCAAGAGCGATCGCATCAAGCACAAACTCAAACAGAAGTTTGACATCAAAACTCTTGGCGAGCCATCACTATTATTAGGCATGAAAATCACATGCGACAAAGGGAATCAAGTCACTACATTGTCGCAGGCACACTATATTGACAGAATCTTACATCAAGTAGGACTACAGGATGCCAATCCCATTTCCACACCACTCGATCCAAATGTCAATCTCGAAACCAATGAAACCGAGCAGGACGAATCAGGAAATAACTGGGAATTCGATCATGATTGGGCTTCTAGCATTTATGCCTGAGCAATCGGATCTTTGATGTATGCGGCTATTGGGACATGGCCAGATATTACATATGCTGTACACACTCTGGCAAAATTCACAAAATCACTGCAATCCAAACATTGGACCACCATCAAACAGATATTCCAATATCTCAAGGGGACACGTGATTTTCACCTCACATATGGTGGACCGGAACACATACACAGTACTGAAATCTCGATGTATTGTGATGCAGACTGGGCATCAAGTATGGATAGGAAATCCATCAGCGGCTATGTATTTTTACTCACAGGTGGCACAGTTTCCTGGAGTTCAAAGAAACAGGCAACCATTGCACTGTTGACTGCAGAAGCTGAATATGTTGCCACCACCCACGCTGCCAAACAGGTATTATGGCACTGTGCATTATTTGATGAACTCAAAATTCCACAACCCAAGACATCAATTTTATTCACGGATAATCAGGCAGCCATCACTATATCACACCATCCTGAATTTCATGCGTGCACGAAGCATATTGATATCGCACATCATTTCTTATGTGATTTGATCGGATCAGGCACCATCGAAACAACTTATATTCAAACCCGTGAAAATCTCACAGACATATTTACAAAGGGTTTACCTAGGCCATTGCATCATGACTTAACTTATGGAATTGGAGTATTGTCCAACCAAGGGGGAGTGTTGGAATGAGTGGTTGGACATCTTAGATTAGAACACTAATACACTGAGGCATATTACTAATAAACTTACTAATGCAAAGTCTCAAGTACTGTAGAACACACTAGTAAAATAGTCAAGTAGTATAAAAGCTGGACGTTAGTAGAGTACAAAAGAATTAATTCATTCTGTTTACCCACTGCGCAAAACATTGCTGTCAATACTCTGCACATGTTGAGTGATTGTTTTGGAGATTCACAACCAATGTCCAAGAGGCATCATGGATGGAGGAGAATCTAAAGACATTCAATGCAATGGAGGCAATCATGAAAAACATGGTTGATAAAGCGAAGCCACCATTGCACACCATGGTTCCAGTTGTGATAACTACTAATAATTTAATAATGATCACTCTCTACAATCAACAACCTTGCTGCCCAGGACCTCCCCCTCATATTGATTCTACTTCTTCTGGTTCAACAAGCCTACACCCAACTCTCCAATCTTCGGGCTTCGTTGCAAAGCCATCTCTGGTCCATCACTTGATTCCAGCAATCAAGGAAGGCTCAGAATGGAACACCACCCATTTTTATCCAGAATGGTGAGGTGTGGATGGAGATGAACAATGGGGGGACATGGTTTTTGACAGGGGGCTTCGAGTTGTTGGTGTGTGGGTTGAGTCATAGGGTGTGTGTGTATCCATCAATGAGCAGAGATGAGAAAGTCATGGAAACTGAAGGCTTCCTATTACATGTTACATTGCAAGGTATGCTATGCAGGAGTATAGACCTAATGACTCCTTTGCAATCTGCACCACATATACATGGGTTGTGGAGATTGTTGCAGTGCCAGGGAATCCATCATCAAACAACATCGGTTGTGGAGGGGGGGGAAGTTGAAATGGGCCCAACCTAGTCTTGTACCCATCCATTCAAGTTGCAAACAGATCAGTGGAGGTTCAAAATACAAAATGCAGAATGTACCACAATGTCTAGGGGCACCAAATTATTAAGTTCACCAAAATCAAACAACTTGTTCATCAATAAATTACTGTTTTTGGAAGGGAATTTTGATCTCTGAAACACATTGTGGCTGCACACTTTTACAGAAAAGCTTTCCCACAGACACCAAACCAACAAACCAACATTTCCCACTGTCCAACCACCATCTTCCATCACTCAGTTCTTTCAATTTATTCTTTTACATAACTAGATCAGAAAGCCTTCAAACATGATATTAAGTTTTTCTTTTAAATTATTCAGCTAACTGGACCTGTTTTACTCTTTTTAGGTTACAACTCTTTGACAGGTCCCAGCCCACCCAGCCCCTCCTCCAAATGCAAATGGGATGTGAGACTGCATAGGAGGTATCAAGGAGCCCAGGGAAGTGGATAACCCCAAGGTAAGAACCTCCTACCATGTTGCAACCTCCCCAGCTGATGAAACACGTGACAGCACCCCTTACACCCACAGCACAGCTGCTTGCCCCTGCTCACAGGGTAGACAACAGGATGAGCACACACCATGACAGCACCCCCAACTGCCACTGCAAGGAACTGCTTGTGGGGTGGAAATAGGGAGCAGTAAGGCCAGTGGGGTAGGCCCAGGTGCCTCTAGCTGTGGCACAGCAACACAGTGGGATAGCAATGAGATGAACTGCTGACATGTGACTAGCTACAGTTCTATCAACAAGGTCATGTGATCACCTGGAGTGGTGCCTCACACCACTCCCTCCACACATGTCCCAAATGGTGATGTCCTTGTTGCCCAGAAGAAAAACAAGCAGAAAGAAAAAAGAAAACCATGCAAATAAGAAAATAAGAAAATCTTTGGTGGATGTAAATAAAAAATAAAAAAATAAAAACTCAGCAAGGGGGTGCCTATCCCAATGCATGGAGGGCTCGACTTAAGTCAGCAAGGTGGGGGTCTTGATCCCAGTTGAGCTTTGGAACAGGAGGTGTAGGTGCAGGAGTTCCACAGGGGATGGTGATGACTTGCTTGCCAGGTCCTGAGCCAAGGGGATACCTTCAAGTGATGAACAGTTGAGAATGTGGTGGGTGAACATAAGATGACAAGTCTGAATGAAAAAATTGTTGCAAGGGTGCAAGGACTCGAGGTGGGGCTCATCATTATTGAGTCCATTGTTGTATGGTTCTAAATAGTTGTGGACAGCCCATTTTCAGACCAGAAAGGTCTCGTGGCAGGGTGCTGGGGGCAATGGGTAATGACGCAGTGTCATCAGCCCAGTCAAAACATGTGGAGAGTGGCAGAATGACACGTTTAGGGTCAAACAGGGTTGAGTCAGGGTGTATGGATGGAAATGGGGCCATAGATGGGGAATGAGGGGTGTTGACAGCTGTCACTGACATTGTTAATGATGTTGGAGGGGTGTACAATGCAGGCAGCAGCAAAACAGTTTGTCACTGGGGATTCAGGGGTGAGCCAGGGCTTTAGGACATGTTTTGGGGGTGTTTTGCTGGTTCTGGCTGTGTACATTATCATTTTGGAGCTGCTGGTGGTGGTTCTGAGTTGGGCAGAGCAGGGGATTTGGCTGTCATTGACAAACACATCAACAATGACATGGCAGTTGCGCTGGATTATATGGAGTGAACAGGGGTCTGGGGAGCAAGTTTGGGGGAGCAGGGTGACATGTGAGGCTTCCTGGGCTGTTGTTCAGAGTTTGGGGGGGAGTGGGGTCATTTTATTGAGCAGATGATGTGTTCTGATGAATGCATCTCCTTGTAGTAACATGGCTCTGTTTGCTGGGCTGTCAACAGTCTCTGTACATCATTTGCTGCCTGGCTAGCTGTCGCTGAGGTAGTGGTAGCCATCTGTGCACTAGCCATTGCCCAAGCTGTCATTTTGGTGATAGCTGCAACAGCCTTTGTTGCTGTTGTTGGTTGTGACCTGGCAGTGGAACAGCAAGGTTCAGAGTGTGAGAACGAGGGCCAGGGCCTCAGCTGGGGTGCTATAAGTTGGCCTGGCAGTGAGTGCCATTGTTTGTGAGTTGCTGGGGGAAGTTTTGGAGCTGGGGATAGGGTGATTGTGTTGGTTGTTGACATTGTTGGCAACGATGATGGAGGCTGTGCAGTCATTGTTAGCGGTGATGTGGTGGCATTGGCAGGGCTGGTAACAAGGGCAGTTGGAGCTGGGGAGTCGTCCTCAGTTTGGGTGGCTGCCTCTGTGGTTTTTGTAGCAGTTTGCATGCTAAAATTGATGCAGAGCACTGTCCACACACTTTTCAGTGAGCTTGAATCTTCTTCATTGGGTGGCTCTGTTTGTAGGGTGGCACTCTGACATTTGGGGGCAGCATTGTTCTGTGCAGTTGTTTCAGTGGCTGTGGGAGTTGCCTGGGTAGCAGCATCAGTGGTACCCTGAGTTTGGGGCATCAATGCCTCCAGGGAGGCACAGAGGCCCTCCCCATGGTTCAACACCCAGTTTTCCTTTTCCTCCCAGCAGCCACATGCTTCCCCTGCCTTATAATCCTCATCCATCCTTTCTTCTATCTCTACTCCCCATTGTCAGTGAGCTTCTCAGTAGCCAGCTTGAATTCCATGAAAAAACCTGTGTTCATCAGGTCTTGAGAACTTGGTGGTGCTTGCTCATCATCGATATGGTTGCAGATATCATTGATGACCCATTTCAGCATGTGCTGAGCAAGCTTGGCATCATGGTCCATTGGAGAACAGTGGTGTTATGGTTTTATAGTGATGGTGGATGGTTTTATGGTGGACAGATATGGTTTACAGTGGACAGTTGACAGTTTTTCAGTGGACAGTGCAGTTTTGCAGTGGCAGACAGACTAAATGAGCTCAAGAATAGACAAAAAAGCTCAGAACAAGTTGAACAAAGGCATGAGAGACAACGAAAAAAACAGTAAGCAGTGTGTTAAAGTGCAACAAACACTCTCATCACCAAGATGGGGTAGGCCCAGGTGCCTCTAGCTATGGCACAGCAATGCAATGAGATGAACTGCTGACATGTGACTAGCTACAGTTCTATCAACAAGGTCACATGATCACATGGAGTGATGCCTCACACCACTCCACCAGGGATGACATGGAGAGGTAGTGGGCACAATGAGGACAACAGGCATGGGGAAATGGCAATGAGACAACACCGTTGATGCACCCAGGACAACAGCACAACACCCTCCCTGCATTTTACATGGGGGCAGGTTTTTTTTTTTTTGGTTTAATTAATGTTGTTGTGCCACCCCCTTGCATTTGCATGAGGGTTAGTTTTTTTATGTATATAATAGTGTAACCTCTCCAAATACATAAGATTTCAAATAACACAATTCTGAATGTATGGGTAGTGAAAACTTGAGAGTTAAAAAAGTAAGCAACCTTCCTTTTTTGGATGTCAGTGTGAGGGCAAGGCTGGGCAAGGGTACTTGCACAACCTCCCATGTTTTCTCACCCCATCCTTGGCAACCTGATCTGGTGGAGATTGAATTACACTTTCCAAAAACAGTAATTTATTGATGAACAAGTTGTTTGATTTTGGTGAACTTAATAATTGGGTGCCCCTTCTGGTGCATTTGGTAGGCAAAACCCTTGATCATGTCACATAGGTGACTTTGAGTGACAAACATATCAATTAGAATGCGGTCATCTCCTTGTGTTCAGGCTCAGTTTTCCTTTTCTGTATTTCTGGTCCTTGTGCCAATGTCTCACAGTTCAGATTCTGATCAACATGATGCTGTGAAAGTTCACTCTCAGCATCTACTTCAAGAAGCTTGTGATGCATCAAAAAAAATGTGACTATAACTTGGGATAAACACACCTAGAAATGTAGATGTGCTTCTCTGACAAGTCTTGCTTTAGACCATATGACTGGCAGTTGGATGTTGCAGAAGCTCTGCATGTGGGGCTAGATAGCATTGTCATTGCTGGTACCAGCTCTGGCAAGACAATCCCTTTCATGTTGCCACTCCTCATTCATCCTGAAAAGATGGTTCTTATTCTATCTCCACTTAAAGTTTTGCAGCAAGATCAAGTATGGTTTAGTTAATCTTCCATATTTAAAAATGAGTATTTGTTTATGCATATATAGGCATGACAGTTCAAGAAAATGAAAATCCCTGCAGTAGCAGTGAACAGGGACACATAGTCACCATCTTTGTCAAAGGTGGTTCATATCAATGTTCATTGTGTCACTTTGATTAACTAACAATATTAGTGTCTTCATGAGTAGTGACAAGAAGCAATTCTCAGTTCTCCTGAAATGTGTCTCAAGCAGCCTGAGTTTTGGGAGTGGTTGACTGCCAAAGAGACAACAAACAACATTACAGCTATCATAGTTGATGAGGCCCATTGTATCTCTCAGTGGGGTGGGGATTTTCACCCATTATACTCTCAGATTGAAAAACTTCATGCATTTATGCCTCCCAACATACCTGTTCTCCTAACTTCAGCAACACTTCCTCCAGCTGCATTAGCAGACTGCTGTTTACATATGAATGTTGATGTCAAAGACTCATTCATGTTGAACCTTGGCAATCACCAACCTAACATCACTACATATGTCAGTACTGCACATGGATGGCTCAAAAGACTACAAGGCCATCTATGACATTCTCCCTGACCCCAACTCCATCACTGCTGCTGAAGACTTTCAAAAGACAATTATCTTTACAAATTCAGTAATTGCCATGCAGGTTTTAAGTCAAGATCTCTGGCAATGCTGTGGAAGTACATTTTGCCATCACATTGACTTTCTTCATGCACACAGGACTGAAAGGGCTAAACAACATGTCATGAAACTGTTTAGAAAAGGAGTCATTAAATGTTTGATTGCTACAGAAGCAGCTGGGATGGTATGGTGTTCCTTGCCAGAATTTTCACTAGCTTACCACAAATCAGGTGCCAGGGTGCAGACATACCAGACATCAAGTTTATCATTTTTTTTTTGTTTTTTAATTCCCATTTATACTCCATTGTGGTGGACCATATGTTAGAGTATATATGAGCATTTTTTTTATCTATTATATCATATCTTCCCTGATTTGTAAGAGCTACATCATCTGAAAACAGGTTCCCCAGGGGATACACCAAAGCACTCGCAATGGTGCTGGGGAGTCATGGCTGACTCAGTGCAATCAGGATTCATACCCCATCAATGTGTTTTACTGCTCCACCTTCCCACTCCCACACCCATGATCTAGGGTCCCTCCATCCAAATCCAGCAGCTCTTTGGCTATACTCCAAACCTCCCCACCATTGACTCTGAAGTTTTTTCTGGTCCTGCCCAGTCCAGGTCACCACCCTGGCCAAGACTCCCACCCACCAAGGGAGCCACACAGTAATTCCAGTGGAAACCAAATTTGGCAGATAAGAATAGAAGGAATGTGGGCATGTTACTAAAGGGGAAATGATCAGCTTGATGAAGTAATCAGTGTGGTAGAAAGTGAAAGTGTGCCAACAACTCCAAGGGAAAAGTTTCCTGCAGCTAGGGGGATTTGAACTTGCAAGGTTGGCTTATATGCCAGTGTCTGCCAGGGTGCTATGGCAGACATGCACAATGGGACCACTGCACCATCATGCCCCTAAGCTTATCATTCAGTTTGGAGTACCAGCATCACTCTCTGTTTTCAGTCAGTGTGCAGGTTGAGCTGGTTGTTCTGCTGATATCAAGGCATGAGCAGTTCTTTTAGCAGAAAAGTCAATGATTGTGTTGTCCTTGTCCTTGTCATGTCATCCTGGTCCTCCCTGCCCCTGTCCTCGTCATCCTGTCCTGGTCTTCCACACCATCATCCTCGTCACATCATCCTGGTCCTGGTCTTCCATGCCCCTGTCCCTGTCATCCTGTCCTGGTCTTCCCTGCCCCATCCCCATCATCCTGTCCTGGTCTTCCCCATTGTTGTCCTCATTGCATCATCCTGGTCCTGGTCTTCCCTGTCATCCTCATTGTGTTGTCCTGGTCTTCCCTGTCTGCATCACATTGTTGCACTGTCCTGGTCCTTGTTGCATTGTCCTGGTCCCCATTCCTGTTCCTGTCCCTGTCGTGTCATCCTGGTCTTCCTTGTCTGCATCATGTCATGTTGTCCTGGTCTTCCCTGTCCACATCACATTGTATTGTCCTCATTGTGTTGTCCTGGTCTTCCCTGTCTACATCATGTTGTTGCATCGTCCTGGTCCTTGTTGCATCATCCTGGTCCCCATTCCTGTTCCCATCCCTGTTGTGTCATCCTCATGTTGTCCTCATTGTGTTGTCCTGGTCTTCCCTGTCTGCATCACATTGTGTTGTCCTTGTCACATTGTCCTGGTCTTCCCTGTCCATGTCATGTCATCTTGTCCTGGTCCTGTCCTGTCCTTGTCTTCCCCATCATCATCCTGGTCTTCCCGGTCATCCTCATCCCTGTTCCCATCCTGGTCATCCTCAATCCTGTCCCTGTTCCTGTCCTGGTTGTCCTTGTTGCATCATCCTGGTCCTGGTCTTCCCCATCCCTGTTGTCCTCATTGCATCATCCTGTCCTGGTGTTCCTGGTCCTGGTCTTTGTCATCCCCATTGCATTGTCCTGGTCATTGTGTCGTTGTTGTCACCATTGTGGTGTCTTGGTCACCATCCCTGCTGTTCATTGTCTCATTACCCACCCTAGCAAGCAGCAGCTTGCAGCAGTGTGGGCTGGTGTGGGTGTGCTGTCCTTGCTGTCTTGAGCCCCAGTTGTTGTTGTTGTTGTTGCCATTGCCACCATCAAGGTTGTGGTGGTGGTGGTGGTGGTTGATGTTGATGTTGTTGTTGTTGACATGTCAAATTTCAACATGTGTCATGTGATGTGTTGAGGGTGGGCCAAAATGACTTGTGAGTACACAATTACAGCACAGATGAAAAATCCCCATTCTTGGGATGAAAAAACACCTCTTAATATTGAAAGCCCTGAAGTGTGTAGGGCATGAAATATAAACAGTCAATTCAATCCTTAATGGAAGAAATTTATCTACTAAAAACACCTCATATTGGTATGAAATTTCCATTCTATCTCAGGCTGAAAAACACACCCCTTTAATCCACACCTTTGAGGCGAGAAATATTATCCCATGAATTGTTGAAAAACTTATGAAAATTCATATGTTAGATGGTTGAAAATTCATACCCTCATCTTGGATTAAAATCATGCCCTGTATTTCATCCCCTTGTAAAATGAAAATTCCTCCCATCAGGTTAAGAAATTTTTGTAAGGTAACACATATGAACTCCATCCCTTGGATGGCTGAAATATATGGGATGAAAATCCATCCCAAATTCATCCACCATTAATTCAGCCATTTATGTTAGGAAATTCACATTTTGGCATTTAAATGGCTGAAATTCATACCCTGCCAGTTTCACAGTGCTTGAGTCCTTCATCCAGCATACATTCCTCTCCATCAAAATTGAAAAACTCTAATGGCAAGTGCCCCATGGCAAAGTCATCTAGCCATTGAACCTGCTGAGGCAAACACCTCAAGATGGTCCACATGTTGGCAGCTTAAGATTCACAAGAGCTGTTACTCCCTGAGCTCATATACTGCTGTTGTCATCCTTCCTGATCCAGTTCTCACTACTCTCATGTCAAATGCCTGAATCAAAACTGTTGATGACATGAAGGTGATGCTAGTCCAGCTTGGGTTCTCACTTCAAGGCACAGGCAAGATATTTTGGATTTGTTGGCAAAGTTGGATGAAGCTGAGAAGGAAGAGTGGGGGTGGGAGAAGCTGAAGAGAAGGGAAATGAAGAAACAAGAAACTGCACAATGTCATGAAGCTGAACAGCAACACAAGAGGCTAAAATCAACACAGAGCCATCACTGGCTGTTTCACCACAGGGTGTACTTGCCAACTCCTCTGTGCACAACACTCCTGTGTGGTTTGTGATGCAACTGGTAAGTCCACCTTGGTTGTCTGAGTCATTTCTATGCAATTCATAGTTGCACTACAGAATTTGCAAGCTGCTATGTATTCCCCCCTTACATATGCATCAATGCTGCCTGTCACATCACCATACTATTACCCACCTCAACTGTCATCTTGCTCTGGAGCTGTGCCAGCCAGTTGTGCCACATTTGCCATCCATCTTAGGGCCAGTGTTCTCAGCTATGCCTCACCCTGTGTTGCACTCAACAATCACACCATCCTTCAATCCTAGATTAGTGCTACCATACAACCACCTTCCATCTCCAAGACATCCTGCTGGTCCTATTCCCCCACACTTATTTTATTTGTTGCCTTGTAACTGCTTCAATAAATCTGTCCAAACCACACCCATTTGAACACTGCAACCATGGTACTGGTTTTTTACTATGGTTATTTCTGGAACACACACCACAGGTACAACACCATGTTGCTTCACCATGGTAATTACCCCTCAATTTGTGTCATTTTTCAAGTTCTACTTTGTAAAAACAATCTATTTACATTATAAAACATCTCATCTTTGTACCTAATGGGTACTGTTCAACCTACATTGTTAAAGATAGTGTATTTGTATTGTATACAGTATCACTGTCAACTAACTTAACTACACCCTGTATGCAATGCCTAAGCTACAGACAATAAGGTTTTTATTTGAATAATGTCTCACATTCAAGGTTTCATGAGGGGAGACAACAGAAGTATTAGAAGTATTAAACAGTTTCATTAAACTAATTAACCTCCCACATCATGTGAAGGGATGAAAGGGCCACAAAACTAATTAATTGGAGAAACAAAACAAACCTCCCTCACAGCAGTTGGGGTGCAGCTTCCATCTCTCTGTCATCCCCTCACGAGTCACTGTTGTAGTCTCCTTCCCATAGTCCTGTCATGCTCATGCTCATCTGGCCCTGGTCATCCCCTTTGTTATTTGGTTTCCTCATTCTCATCCCCCACCCATTGTTCTTGTCCTCTCTGTTGTTCTTGTCCTCCCTGTTGTTCTTGTCCCCCCCTGGTTGTTCTCATCCCCCTCATTGCATCTTTGTCTTCATCTTTGTCTTTGTCCCCAGCTCCATCCCTGTCTCCATCCCCATCTACATCCCAGTCCCCATCCACATCATATCTGTTGATAATACTCAACCCAGAAACCTAAACAAACCACTAAAATGGCTCTGTTCAGTATAACATGAGTCAGAGGGAGGTTGTGAGTTGTTCTAAACTTTCACTGATCTCCAGAAATGATTGATGAATTGATGGGATGCTATATCAGGATATGTGATGCTATTTTGGGAGCTTCAAAGCTATTTTTGGATGTTTTCAAGGATTTTTGAGGATCTTCGAGATATTTTTGAGACTGCAAAATAGGTTTCAATGGTAGGAACGAGTGATGCGAGGGTATAGCGAGGATAGATAGACATTACAAATGGTGAACAATGATAAATGTGAGAGGATGATGATAATTTTGAGAGCAAGAAGGGGGATGAACGAGTTGTGATGAAATCCAATGAATTTTCAGATTGAAACTTCATGACTAACAATGAGAAGAGAGTTCTAGCTCTCAACTCTTAATACTATATGAATGGGGGACACTTTCCTTTTCTTATTCAATGTAAATAGTACAAGTTTTATGTAGTTTAAAAGAATAAAGCTAAAAGGGGAAATGAAGTGCAAAGAAAACATGAGGCAAAAGAAAACATATGGACATCCAAAATGAGTTGATAAACCACATAGAATGATAACCATGAGTCAAGGGAGTGTGGGAGACAATAAATCGAAATACAGACTGTCCTTTTGTTGTATGTATCCAAAAATATTGCAAAATATTGCAAACTGCCTCGAGGTGATATAGTGCACATGTTGGTGGCTGAAACGAGGCTCGTCGAAGTCGATTAGGTATGGAATAGTGATAGAACATGCACGATAGTGTCTGGGGGCATGTAGAAGTGATATCAATGGTGTGAAAAATTCGAAAAAAGCTCAAAAATGATTGGAATGCTGCAATAA
Organism: Tricholoma flavovirens; assembly: GCA_003313805.1. Classification (NCBI taxonomy): domain Eukaryota; kingdom Fungi; phylum Basidiomycota; class Agaricomycetes; order Agaricales; family Tricholomataceae; genus Tricholoma; species Tricholoma flavovirens. The sequence goes on from QLOK01001004.1 coordinate 27,959, forward strand.
GCTCAAGAAAGGCTAGGATGTTCGCGAAAATGCATCGAGTATGCTCTGGGAGGGTCGCGAAGTAGCTGACAATGATTTGAAGGGTCCGCAATCATCAAAACATCTGAAAGTAGCTTGAAATATTGCGAAAATGCTAAAAATAACTGAAATTTGATTGAACATCAGTGGGAACTGATCACAAAGGTTCGAGGAGTGATCATGAATGATCGTCGATGAGTAGGGGTATATGCGAACATGTGAAAATCGTTTCAGAGCTTGATGCAAGGTGTGGACCTATCACCATGGTCCTGGGCATTGTTCCTGTTGCCCCTGGGCTGCTTGCCAACATTGTGCCCACCAGCTAGCACCTGCAATCAACCCTACGAGCAGATGCTCATAGGTGTGGGGTGGGTGCTGAGTGGTTTGGCATTGTCCTGAGTGAGGCTGCTGTGCTGCTGATTGTTGGGGGTTGTCCTGGCATCCTGTAGTGCTTGCCAATGTTGTTGTGGGCTGCTAGCACCTGCAATCCACCCTTCAAGCAGTTGCTCACAGGCATGTGGACAGGTGCTTGGTCATCTGTCATGGTTGTGAGGTGCTGGGGCCATCCGAGTCATTGTTTGTTATAAGGCCCTGGTGTTCATTCCCTCCTGTTTTGGAAGGTGTTAGGAAGGGTGCTGGGTCAACCTGCATTGTTTGTGCATGCTGGGGGATTGGCTTGTGATGTGGCATGGGTCTGGGTCTAGGGTGGTGCTTACCTGGCAGGTCTCTCCCTCAAGGGGTCCCTGTTGGTAATGGTAGAAATAATCCTAAAACATAAAAGAATATAGTTAGTTAGTTTTGCGACAAGAAACAAGGAAAAATAAACTTACATATGGCCCAAACAATGCAATCATTGTTTGTGGCACAGGCAGCTCTTGTGGCTGTGGTGTGGGCATCATGTTCATTATCAAGTGGTGAAAAGTTGTAACAATTTTGATTGAGTTTGATCACCATTGTCAGTTGCATTCCCATGGTCTCAGTTTCTCATTGTGGATATTAAATTGAAAACATTGTAAATTAATAAAGATTGGTATATATAAATTAAGTAAAATTAAGATAGGATATTGGCTAGCTGGGCCAAACTTGGCACTACCCATGAAAACCTGCAACACCATATGAACAGGTGTGGTATGACACAGGTTCAGAACTTCAGGTACCATAACCATACCTGTACACCCCATGACCCAAACACCACAGGTTTACCTGTACCTGTGCTGATCCCTGGTCCCAGTTAGTTGTTCTTCAACCACATCTTCACCTGATGGGGACTTAAACAAAGCAGCTGACTTCTCCAGCTCTCTATCCACAATTTTGGTAGAGCATTCAAGTGCAAAACTCTCCATCACAACCATTGCTCCTGATTATCTACAGCTGCTAGAGCCCGCTGCTCTTGGAGGCTTCCACCAGCAATGCAAGATCAAGGGTAACTCCTTGCTTTTCATGTGGCCAGTACATGCATAATGGACTGTTGCATTAGAGATACATGCTGCATCACCCTAGCTTAAGGCATCAAGAAATATAGTAAGATTTATTCCAAGATCCTCCATGCCATCGAGCACTATTTCTGACTTGAATTGGTACAGTAATGTAGTGCTCATTGCCAGAGTCAGATGGGACATATGTAATCAAGATCCTCAGAACCATCAGAGCTGTCATAAGCATGCACTTCAGTGTCCAGAAAGGATTCATTCCAGCTCAAGTCCATCAACAGATGCAAGAGATAAGATGATATAATTCTTAAACAGTGACACCATCACACAATCAAGGGTTTTACCTTCCAAATGCACCAGATGTTGTGGTGCGATCTCTGCACTGTATTTTGACACTCTGACACATCTCTGATGGTCCACTAGACTGATGGTCCCTCACCACAATGGATGGGGATGAGACTAGCCCAACCAACTTTGTGCAGTTCAGTCCAGTTTTATTTTATTTTTGAATGTCATTGAACCAGTTGCTGTTCTGGTTCTGTCCCAAAATGGAAAAAACTGAACCAAGCTGTTAAACACTTGACACAAAGTCAGACCCAAAGCTGACATGGACACTGTGACAAGGACAGAAAGAGTTGTGTTGCGATTTTGATGCTCAGCAATCTCTGACAGTCCCCAAAAAGGAGGTTGTGATGACATTTCACCAAGAGCTCATTACATAACATGCATTTCCAAAGTGAGAGTAATAAATTACAAAAGCCTTCTAGTAAAAATCAGCATGCCAAAAGCTGTGGCCTGGGCTGCTGGCTTCAGCTTTCAGCTACCTTGAGCTGGGCTGGGCACATCACTAGATCAATCTTTGGGGAATCATAGACTTGCTTGAGTGGCAGCTAGGGAGAAGTGGAATCTTTGCAACACTCACAGCAGGAAAGTGGCAAGTACATGATTGAATACAAATCATGTCTTGATGATACAGAGGAGTATGATGGCATGCCCAGCACTGGTATTCTGAATGTCCAAGTCCTCTCAATGATCATATAATCACACCTCTCAGTGTCCATCACAGTGACACTACCTGTTTAAGCCAATCCAATTTTTTTGATCAAATCATTGATTTGGGTGGGTGCAAATATGCTCTAGTGATGAAAGATTTTGTGAAAGTCACTTGGGAAGAGAACTTTGCATGTGACAAAAGTTACCATATATGACAGGAGGGTCAACCGGGGGGCTGAGAAAAACACAAAGTGGATATGTGATTTTCTGGTTCCACCACCCTTACATGACACCAGCCTGAGAGTCTCCTTCATTACTGGACAGATGCCAGGTTTGGCAACCTACACTAGACTTAAGGTGGACTGGAAAGACAGGATCAAGTTATGTATCTTCATTGCATGGAAGTGGGAATGAAGGCTAGGAAAAATAAGATGTACATAATATATCTGAAAAGATGGCCTGTCAGTAAGAGGCCACATCAGGCATAGTTACTGAATAAGTAGGCACTGCATCAGTGGAGCAATATCAGAACTGATGTGCATGCATGCAAAGTGTGGAGTCGTCATCATCGTCAGTGGTAATTATCAAGGGAGGTCACATGATCATGTGACCGCAGGTGACTGCAGGTGGGCACAGGTAAGTATTGGAGATGTTTGTGGCACCTCTCTTTCATGTGTTGTCATTGAGAAATGAGTGACTTTCATTGTTGTTGTATAGATATGTGTGAGTGCAGGTGACTGCAGGTGAGGGCATCAGTGATGTGTTATGTCAGCATTTTGATGGTGGGTGACTGCAGGTGAGTGTCAGTGAGCATATGTAGGTCTCAGTGTTGGTAGATGTTGTGAGTCTGTGTTGGGGGAGACTTACACTCCTCCCCACTTGAAAAAATTGTGTGGGTCTTAGACCTCTGTCCCATTTTCATCTTCCCACCAGTCAAGGGCATCTGTATCAGCCATTTCTGAGCCAGGGCACCACTTATCATGTTCCTTCCCATATCCTTCATAATGGACAAGGTATTGTACACCCCTGCCACATCAGTGTGCATCCACAATTTTGTCAATGTACCACTCCTCTGTGCCATCTTCAATGACAATTGGCCTCAGTCAGGCAGGCTCTCAGTCTGGGAAGAGGAGTGGGTCATTGCAGACATATTGTGTAGGAGGTGTGCATGGAAGCCAGGGCAGGTGTTGGGGTTGTTGAGAAGTTTGAGGGTGTATTCTGAGTGTTCAGGGAAGGTGTGTGTGACCATTGATAATACTCGACCAGGAAACCCACAACAAAACCCTACAAAAGGCTTTGTATGGTATAACACAGGTTAGAGGAAGGTAGTGAGGTGGTACTGTACTTCAGGACCTAGGTCAATGTTGGGGGAGCCAATAGCAAGGGAATGTGAGGAATGACAAGTGGTGTTCGATGAAATATTGCGAGATTGATGAAATATCGAGCATTCAATCAAATCTCGAGCTCAATTGGGCTACAGAAATGGGATCAACAAGAGGAGAGACAATTGGAGGATGACGATGGGATCAAAAGTGAGGGGAATACGATAATATCAAGGAATAAGTGAGGGACGAGGGGCTCAATACAGAGGTTCAATAAAATATTGAGGAAGTTCACAATGATATCACAAAACTTCAAACTAGAATGGAATACTTGGACTCAAGAGTACAGCCTTTTGAATCAGACTACTGGGACGATAATGCGATGGGATTCTCCTGAAACAGTACATAATACAAAGTATATATGACATATGAAAAGTAGTCCTAAAAAGGAAAGTGTCCATGTGTTGAACATGAGGCAGGCTGTAATGATCAAAAGGGGCTAATAACTATGGGTAAATGATGGAATGACACAAAAAGGAGGTAAATGAAGTGAAATCAAAGGTACATACTTGTGTTCCCTTTGAGGAGTTCAAAATATCTCAAAATACTTCTCATGTTTTTCAAATAGCGATCTTATCTCTTGTTCTCCATGTTATCAGATAGGCTTGTCAAATGATGTTGCGAGGTGCGGGGGTGTGGTACAAGTGTCTGATGATGAGATAATGGCCACCAAAGTGCATGAAGTATGTACATTCAAAGTTCATTTGAAGATTTTTGAGGTCGTTCGAAGTTGTTCGAGATTGATTGACAATGTTCAGGATGTTCACAGATGTTCATAGATCATTCGGATAGACACTATAAATGTGAGAAAGATATCCCAAAGGGGTTCAAAGATGTTCAAAGAAGATCATCAAAGTTTGAGATCTTGATATATTTGTTCGAGCTTGATTGAATGTTTGGAACGTGGTTGATATTTGTCAATCGATGATGGATAATGGTCATACAATGTGTGTGTACTCCTGCAAATGTTCAACATTGAGTGTGAAGATGTTTGAATGGCTTGATATCGCTCTATATAGCTCGAAAATGTGTTCAAAGTTGATAGAACTGTTCGTAGATGTTCATATGCAGAATGCGAAAACTATAGGATGTTTTCTGAGTGGTAGACACGAGGTGGTCTTATCACCATGTAGGGGCCATTGTGGTGGCATGAATTTGGTGACTTGTGTTTTGCCTTTGCATTTGTAATTGTGGCAGTGATTGTCAGTGGAGAGCATGACAAGGTCACTGACCTTGTAGACATCCTCTGGTGCCTGGTGTTCATTGGCATGGTATGCCTGGTGGATTTTGGCTGCAAGTAGGTTGTCCTGTGCCTCTTGGACATCTAGGTGGACATGTGTAATGATGTCGTGTGCAGTGATCTGCTCAGTGGTCCCATTCTCATTGAGGGGCACAATGGGGGGAATGATGTGTGGAAGATTGGCCAGTTTTGAGTTGGAAACCAGAGAAGCCAGTGGATGTGTTCATGGTGTTCATGATGGTGAAGCATACACGGGGGAGTTTGGCTAGCCAGCCCTTCTGGTTGTTGTCGACATGGTACCAAATGGCTTGATTCATGGTTTTGTTTGTCTGTTCACTGCTGCCATTGGTTTCAAGGTGATAGGATGTCGACATTTTTAGTTTGATACCAGTGAGCTTGTGGAGTGCAGTCCAGAGGTCAGCAGTGAAGTGTGCATCTCTGTCAGAGATGAGGTGTAACATGAGACCATTTTCACAGTACCATTCATCAAAGAGCACTACAGTGACCTGAGTGGTGGTGTATGAGGAGTGAATACCAGTGACATGTATATCAGCACCAAGGAGGTCCATCATGGTCAGGATGGTGTCCTTTCCATTCTCCTCTGGTAGTGGGCCGATGAAATCCAGGGCAATGGTGTCAAAGCAGTCATCAGGTACTGGTAGTGGATGTAAAGGACCAGTGGGTTTTGTGGTCCAGTTTTTGTTTCTCTGGCACTCAGTGCATGATGGAATGTATGCATTTTCCAAGTCCTGGTGCATGTTTGGCCAGTAATAGGAGCTGTGGAGGGATTCGTAGCTTTTATCAAAGCCGAAATGGCCCAAGGTGTTGTGTGCCAGATTGTAAAGTACATAGTTTGTGGACTTTGAGATCTTGTGGGATCACAAGTCAGTGGCCGACATGGAGGAGCTTATTGGTAAGGGTTGCCCCTTCAATGCTCCCCATGTCAATGTCCTTCATAAGTTGTTTGGCAAAGGAATCGGTCTCATAGCCAGTGATAATGGCATCAAGAAGTGACTGATCTGTGGTGATGTTTAATATGCTGCCAGCTGGCATTTTGGGCACATTGTGTGTATAGGCAATTGCACAAGTGGCGAGGCATGCATCTGGTATAGCATCAGGCATGTAGGATAGGGCATCTGCAGCAGTGTTTTCTTTGCCACAGATGTATGTGATATTGTAGTCAAACTCAGCCATGTACATTGACCATCTCATTTGTCATCTTGACATCTCCTTCTGTAATTGGAAGTATTCAAGAGTTCGGTGGTTGGTGAAGACTTCAAAATGGGCACCAAGTAGGTGAGATTGCCATTCTTAAATGCCTTGACTATGGCAAGTAATTCTTTCTTGTGGACTGGGTAATTCTTCTCAGCATCATTGAGTTGGTATGAGTCGTAGGCAACCAGCCAGGCAGTTTCCCAGGTTGCACCAACACTCAGAACAGTGCCAGTGTGGTGGTGACTGGCATCAGTGGTGACATAAATGTTGGAAGCCTTGTCATCGTAATTAATTATGGTGAGACAGTCAGCACTGAGAACCAGGTCTTTGATGTGCTCAAAGGTGGCCTGGTGTTCTGTGGTCCATGGGGGAAATTCCCAGTCGCATTCCTTTGTGGTGAGCAGCATGAGCACACTCATATGTTCAGCAAGCACTGGTAGAAATGTAGCAATGTACCTGGTCAACCCCAGGAATCCCCTGACATTGGTGGCAGTTTTTGGTTGTTGCCAGGAGGTAATGTGGTTGGTTTTACAGGGACCAGGTTTGATGCCTGATCCAGAGATGATGTGGCCAAGAAAACATAACTCAGAGGCGAAGAGGTTGGATTTTGCCTGGTTGCAGTATATGCTGGATTTTCGGAGGGCCTCAAGAATGGCAGCACAATTTTGTTCATGTTCCTCCATGGTTTGTGACCATATAATGATGTCATCAAGGTACACATGACAAATCTTGCTGATGAGTTCCCAGAGTGCATCAGTCATTCAGCGCTGATGCATGGTGGATGTGTTGCATCCACCCTTTGGCATGACAGTCCATTCATAGAGTCCCCACAGTGTTCTTACAGCAGTGAGGTGAATGTTGTCAGGGTGCACTCAGGTCTGGAAGAAGGAGTTGGTCATGTCCATCTTGCCAAATATTTTTCCCTTTCCACAATTGGTGAGTATATCATCTATGTGGGGTAGTCTCATACAGTATTACTGTTGAGTGCCCAGTAGCCATTCACCCACTGGGGGTCAATGTTAAGTCAGGTATGCTGGCGATGTATTTTGGCATGCAGAACACAGGTGATGTGAATTCTGAGGAAGATGGTCTTATCCAGCCCACCTTCAAGTGGTCATCTAGCAGTCATTTCCAAGGTTCTTGGTATTTCTTTGGTGCTGCATATCCTTTCCCATTATTGATCTTGGTGGGGTCTTTGAGCTGAATTCAGTGAAACATGTGGCCAGGGATGTCTTCAGTACTATCAGGGAGATGAAGTGGGAAATGGTCTGCAAATTTGAGTTTCATCTTGGCATCTTTCTCCTTGAGGAGTTCTTGGAATGCTAGGCCTTCAATGTGATCTTGCATGGCAGACATGATTTAAGCAGCCAGCAAGTGCTGGTGTTCCAGAGCTTTCAAGAGCAGGTGGTTTTGGAGTCCAAATTCTTTTTGGTGTTGGTGGAGGTATAACTCATTGTTTGCCTTGGGGCTGGGGTGTTTGAGGAGGAGGATTGAGAAGGTCAAAGCCAGACTGTTTGTCAATGGCTGTTCACTCATGTGTGTTGATCACAATCTGTTCAGATGAAAGAAATGACATTCCTAGTATAATCAGGAATGATAGTCCCTTATTTACTTTCATCCTATGTACCCTCGATTCCCATACCCCCCAGTCTGATTGTAGCTCCAGGTTGACAAACTCCTCACAGTTTAGTTTCTGCTTACTCAGTAATGACAGGTTATTTTCCTTCTTTGGAAGAGGATAATGTCGAAGGCCAAGCTGCTCACAGAGCTTGAGGCTAATCACTGTGGAGGGGGAACCAATGTCCATTAGTGGATGGATTTGTACAGGAAATTCAGTGATGAGGGGGCCAGTGACATATAATGTAGGATAAAGGTGTGATATAGAGAAGGGGACTTCAGCAGGGGGAGGGATGCACGAGTCAGTCTCATTGTCTTTATTCTCCTTTTCCAGTGCAGATGTTGCAGGTGCCGTGAGGGTTGCATAGGTTTCAGTGTCAGGCCAGGTGTTGTCAGCCTTCATTGGGCAGTCAGCATTTTTATGGCCAGCATTGAATTTGCAGCATCATGTGCAGCCAGCATGTTTGTCAAGGAGGGCTCGTTCCTCAAGTGTGAGGGCCAGTAGGCATTTCTTCTCAGTCTGTCTTGTTTTGTTGGGACTGATAGTGGAGGCCCTTCCATTCACTGGTGGATCAGTGAGTCGAGAGAGTAAATCCTTCTTCTCACTGCAGCAGGTGGTGCATGCGGTGGTGGAGGCATCAATTAGTTTTTGAGTGTGAGCATCATCAGCCCACATCCAGTCGTCACATTCTTTGACCTTAATAGCCCAGGGGGCAAGATTGACAGCCAGGACAGATTCAAGACTGATGTTGAGTCCCAGGTCAGGGTGGAGGTTGGATTGGAGCTGGGTTTTAAGTTCAGCCTTCGTGAGGGCCTTGGTTGGTGCAGAGGTGGCAAGGATGGCATTCAGGTTCTCGAGCTCAATTTTCCAGTCATAAAGACTTGATTGCCTTGGGATGAAGAGAGGATTGTTTCAAGAATGTCATGTGACCAGTTTTTTTCAAGGACTAGTTGGGCAAGCTCCAAGAGGTAGGCATCCAGAGAGAGAGCATCAATTCTGGTTTGATCAGCTTGGTACCATGCGATGAGCTGTGGTTCAAACATGCCCTCAGCAACATAATTGACATTTTCAGTGTCAGTCTTCCTGCCATGCTTCTTGTAGCGCTTGCATGCAAGGGTCCAGGATTGCATGATGAGTGGTGTGATTTTGCCAGCAGTGAGCATAGGGCATTCCTTCATCTTGGTGACCTTTGCTTCAGCAAGGGGTTGTGTGGAGGGTGACATTTTGGTTTGGGCAGTAGGTGGTGCAACCTGGTGTTTGTGATGGTGGATGGTAGTGGTAGGTGTACTTTCATTGGTGGATGAGTCAGTATCAGTGGTTGGTGGTGACGGTGGCAGTGATGGGCAGAAATCCCAGCGCTTTCATCATGTGATTGGTAGTGTCTCTAATTTGGCTGGTTGGCCAGAATCCTGTAATCTTCTTCTCATGCTCCTGGTGAGGAGTGGGATGGAGGTAGAAGGTTGATGCGACAAGGTTGGTTTGGTAGGTGAAGAAAGTTGTTGGTGTCAAAAAAAAAGTGGAAGGATGCTGGGTTTGGCAACCTACGCTAGACTTAAGGTGGACTGGAAAGACAGGATCAGGTTATCTTTGTTGCACAGAAGTGGGAACCATAAGCTACAGTAAACGGGGGATGATAAACTACTGTACCTTCATTGCATGGAAGTGGGAATGAAGGCTAGGAAAAATAAGATGTACATAATATATCTGAAAAGATGGCCTGTCAGTAAGAGGCTGCATCAGGCATAGTTACTGAATAAGTAGGCACTGCATCAGTGGAGCAATATTGGAACTGATGTGCATGCACGCAATGTGTGGAGTCATCATCATTGTCAGTGGTAATCATCAAGGGAGGTCATATGATCATGTGACCACAGGCAAGTGCAGGTGACTGCAGGCAGGCACAGGTAAGTATCAGAGATGTTTGTAGCACCTCTCTTTCATGTATTGTCATTGAGAAATAGTGACTTTCATTGTTGTTGTATAGATATGTGTGAGTGCAGGCAACCACAGGTGAGGGCATCAGTCATGTGTTATGTCAGCATTTTGATGGTGGGTGACCGCAGGTGAGTGTCAGTGAGTGTATGTAGGTCTCAGTGTTGGTAGATGTTGTGAGTTTGTGTTGGGGGAGACTTACAATTACCAAGATGACAGCCATTTGCAGAACTTAGGGTGCAGCTGGAATCTTTTTGAAAATTCACTGAAATTAGGCTCAAATGTTAAATCACTTGTAGCTCACACATTTCTCCCTGTACTATTATGAAAACTATATATTCTGAACCCCCTTTAACATGATAAATAAGCCTGAAGCATCAAAAGTATGGAAATTGAAGTTTTAAAAGGGAGGATTTTTGGTGGTGGAACTGCTTGGTGCTGTTCTTCTTCAATGTACAATATGTCATGAGCAGCAGTCAGGAAGTCATTGAGAAACACAGGAAGTGAGATACTAAACTAAAGAACACACAAGCCACCTTGTTCTATCTCAGCATGTGTTCCTGTGGTGGTCACAGTTGACAATGGTTTGTTCAACTTGAAGGTTGTTGGGCAGCAGACTCAGCCAATCTTGATGTTGCAAAGAATACAGAGACTAGTAAGGCAGTAGATCCTGTAGAAAGGTATCCTAATAAGAATGTGTTGCAAGGAAAGAGACTTAGACTAGCATACACCCACCTAGGTTGCCCCACACCCCCCACACCAGATGATGTTCTCTGTTGTTCTCCTGACATACTTCCTATCCATGTCAACTTCTGAAACTTGCTACATCTTCTAGACCCATTATCCAACTCATGGGAGCCTGTTGGCATAGCACATGTAGTATAATGGTTGTCATTGGTTGATATCAATGCCATGCCACATTCACAATGATTTATCACAGAACCATTGGCCTTTTTTGAGGCATGGCAGGTAGGGAAAGACACCTGAGGAATCAAATACTTGGTAGAGACAAGAGATCAACATTGTTGAATGATGGAGAGTAAGTTGGTGTTGCAGGTGACCAATTGACTTTCCCAAAACTGAAGATTTCACACTTTTGTTCACACAGGCTTATAGAGCATGACAAGGGGATTCAGGATATGTATGCTTCCTAGAGATACATGTAGAACTGCACGAGCTATGGGCAGATTACCATTCGAACCTAATTCTGGTGAATTGTTGAAAAAAATCGCTGCACCCTAAGTTCCGCAAATGGCTGTAATCACTGGATCAAATGGCATCATCCGCCGGCAATTGCCAGTTTAGCAAAACTGGATGGCCGTATGCTCGAGCTCCGCGCCTGTCACGTGACAAATCGATCTTCCGAGGAGCATACATAACTTACCGACGACGAAGCACTGAGATGTCTTCAGGTCAGTATTTAAAGAGAAATTAGCCCCAACATGCCAATTCACCAGTGAACAGCTTTACTCGTAACCTTTCCAAGATTGGAGCCAGGTTCTAAGAATGTTCAAGGCAACGTTCAACCGAGGCCTCATCTTCGGCCGTTTCGCCGGATGTCTCTACCTACAGCACCGACTTCGATTCATCGGGAGTCAGTCATTAGCGTTTCCTCCTTTGATTCTTTGCCTGAGGAAAGGGAGGCTCTGGTTATAACACCAGGCGTTCGAACTAGATTACAAGACCATGGCCACGGATATGTAGCACCTAGGAGACTCGGACAAAGGAAGAGTCAGGTTGAATCACCTCGTAGACGACCGAGACGTGACGCCCTTAAACTAGTGACCGATCCGCGAGAGGCGAAGCGGAGGAAGGTGATTGTTGAGTTTTACGAGACAGAGAAAGCGTATGTCGATGGTCTTGAACTTATGTATTCGGTGGGTTGTTTCTTCCTTTTTATACCTGTTCTAACGATTTTATATAGCACTTCCTTACACCGATCATTGAATCACTCGATAGCCCAAATCCATTGTTGGATCGCGCAGCGCTCAGCGCTGTTTTCTCTAATTTCATTGATATTTGGAATTTCCACCGTTCTTTCTTTTCTTCTCTTTCTTGTCATCTCTCTAGCTCCCGTATTTCCACAGCATCCGACGACGTCTCTCCACCCTCACTCTCTCCGATTTTTCTCTCGCACTTCCCGTATCTCTCCCTCTACACACCCTTCATTACTTCATTCCCAACTACAATCTCCACCCTCGCTTCTCTCACAACCCCTCCAACTTCTAGTACCCAAATTTCAACTGAAAATGCTGTACCATACAATCCTGCTTTTGCCGCCTTCGTCGCGGCACAGGAACAAGATCCCCGTTTGGGGAAACTCAAATTGCGCGACTGGCTCCTAACAATCGTTCAACGTACTCCCCGCTATCTACTCCTCCTCAAAGACCTCATCACGCAGACGCTCCCTGACGACCCCGAGCACACCCAGCTCTCTGCCGCACATACCCTAGTTTCTAAAAGTAAGTCTTCCCATTAATTTCTTCTTCCGTGCCAACGCTTTTCAAACAGTAACGCTGTCTCTAAATACATCTCTCCATACCCACGCCCAAACCCTCACCCTTCTCGCCCTCCAACGAGCCACCCCAAACCTACCCTTCCAACTAGTCACTCCTGGACGCACATTCCTTCGCCGCGGCCCTCTTGTACAAGCCGAACGCGGGGCACAACCTTGTGAACGTGAGTTTTTGTTATTTTCGGACTGTTTGGTGTGGCTGGCAAATCCAAATTCGGGTGCTGGGATGGGATGGGACGTGGCATACGGGAACATAGCTAGCTCAAATGAGGAGACGAGAGCGCCGATGGCTATGGCGCGCATCAGGAGTAAGAGCGAGGCTGAACTTGCGCTGCTCAAGGATAGGGCAGATGATACCCCGCCCACTCCCATCCATGGCACGTCCCCTTCTCCAAGTGCGCCATCTAGCCCCTCTAAACACACACATGCACAATACTCTCTACACCCTCCCGCTCTCCCATCCAGGCGGCATTCAACTAATAGGGATGCGATTGGCGCGGAGGAGAGGTGGATGTATAAGGGCCGGGCGGAACTTGTGGATCTGGAAATCATCGTTGGCCCTGGTGTTGGTATCAATAGTGAGGGTTGTGGGGGGGGCAGGGAGAGTCGGCTTGAGGTTTTAAGCCCAGAGGGGAGTTTTGTTGTGTATGCTGGTGAGTTCATGTTTCTGCACCGATTGTCGCATTTTTGGTTCCGGGATGTTGGGTGTTTAAGATTGAAGTACCTGGGTTGGTCTGTGTTGGGATTTTCTCATTCTTTCTTTGGGGTACTCCGTGACTTTTCTTATGACTTACCCTAGCCCACAGCTACGGAAGAAGAACGGGATTCTTGGAGCGATGCCATCCGGCAAGCCAAGTCCCAACTCCTCATCTCTCTCAACGTCACACACCCACACTCAACCCTTGCATCCTCTTCATCTACGACACATCTTAGGCGCTCGCTTCAAGCGCTGCCGTTTCTGCCTGAGACTTCCCCCGTATCTGGGAAAGGGAGGGGCAAGACAGAAGTCATAAAAGGGAGGCTGGGATCCGGAACAAGTACAGGCCCACAGAGTGGACTGGCAGTAGCGTTAGGTAAAGGTAAGGCAACGGGCAAGGATAAAGGAGAGGAAAGTGATCTAGGACGGAGAAGAAAGGTGGAACACTGGGTGCCCGCGATCTGGATTCCAGATGAAAAGACGAGTGCGTGTATGCGTTGTGGAAGATCGTTTGGGTGGAGGAGAAGGAGGCACCATTGTCGTCTATGTGGAAGGTGCATCTGTGCGGGTTGTTCGGGAAGGGTGAGTGTCTGTCTATTCCTTTCGATGTGTATGTATGCTGACTGTCCGGCTGGTGCATCGCAGACGTTCTTCATTTCGGACCCGTCTACTAAAGAAGAAAGCAGACCCGCGAGGGCGTGTGACGCATGCTACGAAACGGTGTTTCCACTCATCGACGGCCCTCCTGATGGCGAGACTGACAGCAGCGCCAATGGTCACAACCCCTATGACAGAACAATAAACAGTGACGACCTCGGCACCCTATGTGGCCCCCCATCCTGGCTCTCCATGCCAGTCCTCCCCGTCACACCGAATCCTGCACAGGCGCCCCAGGCACTTATGGACATCGATCTTGACGGGGAGTGGGAGAGGAATTCGAAGATGTTTGTAGATGATTCAAACAGACGTGCGAGGTTACGATCCCGCCCACGTAGTTATCACCAGATTTTGGATGACTGTAGTTATGAGGATCAGGATAAGGAGAATAGGTTAGGGAGGGGGCAGGGGCGGGGCAGGGGCAGGGAAGGGTTTGATGTGGTTAATGTGCCGTTGGAGGAGGGTGAGGACGAAGGCCACGAAGATGTCGTGGATGAGCATGGGGACGAAGGGGATGCGGTCGGCAAGGTTGGGATGGACAGGCCCGCGCTATTGTCGTCACCACGGAAGGAGAATACAGCGCGACGCGTCAAACGATTCTCGCTGCCAGCGGTAGCGCTGCAGATGACGAGCGTCACGGCGCGTACTGGGTTCGTGAATGTTGATCCAACGGATGTGGGCGAGTCAAAGATGAATAAGCGGTTTTCGCTGGTTCTTGGGGGTGGCGTGCATGGGAGAGGACATTCGGTAGAGAGGAGTTTGCATGGTGGGGATGGGGGACTTGAGGGTAGCAGTAACGGAAGGATAGAAAAGGAGACTGGAAGCTCTGTAGCTGTCAGTAAGTTGAATGAGCTACTTGGGAGGAAGTGATATTTTCTTGGGTTCACGTTGGGGACATTTTGTTTATAACATCATGATATACCCCGGCTCTCCTGGTTCGGGCCTCCCTAAAATTGCTGTCTCCGAGTCCCGACTTCGCTACACTCTGAAACATCAGCATTCATTAGCTTTACATACCCCTCTGTTGCACAAGGGAGTCTGACCCAGTTTTCTAAGCTCCTGAGTTCATGCACTCTCACTGTGAGACTGGCAGGGTGTGAATTTCCTAATGTAAATGGCTGAATTAATGGTGGATGAATTTGGGATGAATTTTCATCCCATATATTTCAGCCATCCAAGGGATAGAATTCATAAATTTTATATTACAAATTTTTTCTGAGCCAATGGGATGAAATAGCATTCCATAAAGGAATGAGATGTAGGGGATGTTTTTCATCTAATATCAAGGGGGTCCCAGAAAAAAAATTAAGCATACCGGGTAGTGTGGGTGGCAGAACTGTTTTGGGTCAGTTCTGCCGGCAGAACCGGCAGAACGGCAATTGCCAAGGGTGGCAGAACTCGGCGGAACCATCGACGCCTGAAAACCATCGTACATTACTACGAGACAAATTCATACTACTGGTTGACTGTTAGGCAGCAATTCCCTTCGTTGACATCAGTCCTTCTACATTCCAAGTTGTCTGAGTGCCAGAATGATTGTCGACAGCAACCATCTCAACATCCTGCCGTCCAGGGACCTCACCCTGATCAATCTGATCTAATTCCCCAAAGTTGTATACTTCACCATTGAGAACCTCTGCACCATCGGCATCTGGTAGTACTTCCTTGTTCAACTCTTTCTCAAATTCATCAAACTCCTTTTCCAGTTCGTCGAGAGAGAAATCCTCTGGATCATCAAATAAATCATCATCGGGTTTCAAAGAAACTGCGAGCGGGGATACATAGGAGAATGTCGATTCAACCTCTTCAGCAAGTTCGACATTGATTCCTTTCGTAGCACGGGTATGCATATGGTTGTGGCGACGGTGAGTGGACTTTCCAGCTGCCCAATCCCGTTGATAAAGGTGATATGAATAGTTGGCACGAAGTTTACCCAAAGTCTCGAATGTGTCCACTGACAGGTTGCATCGTTTCGGAGTTTGAGTACCTCCAAGTGCAGAGAACAGTCGTTCCACGTCTGCAGAATGGGGAACAACTGAGAGGAGAATGATAGCAAGGGACTGGAGTGGGTGCGATGCAGGTTTGATTGGGAGGCTTTCCCACCAGTCAAGCCCATCTGCCTGGCCGCCCATAAATGGCCCTTTACAGTGGTAGTACTGCTTAAGATCTTCCACTAAACGAGAAGCCTTTTCTTGACTCCACCTCCATTGATGTGCAATCTTGAGTGAAGCCTGGACCATGAACTGAAATGAGTGGAGTTTTTGGTGATCACAGCAGCAGCAGGGCGACCTCCAGTGGTTCCGGGTACCATTAGGAGGGTAAGGTGTTTCACAGTGACTCAAAACTTTTTTTATTGGTGCTCCTTTATTTTTGGATGGACATCACAACTTAATTACTCGATCAAATTATATCTAGATGATGAACGTGAACTTTGAGAACCTATCTTAGTTACGCCAAGTTCTGCCCCACCAGTTCTGCCATCTGCCGGCAATTGCCTGTTTGGCAGAACTGGATGGCCGAATGGCCGAGTTCAGCCAACAACACTAATACCGGGTCGTTTTTTTTCAATTGTCCTTTTCACGTGACCTTGCCAAACAAGAAAATACAACTTGATTTGGTTCAATTGGCAGTAAAACTGCTATAACTCAGTCAATTCTTCACAGATTAGCGTGGTATTTTTTATGCACAAAAGCGAATGTATTACTGAGGTGTTGGCCACATCCAAATGGCCCAATTTGTTGATCTTAAAATTCGCATTTTTTGGCCTATTTAGGGCATTTTTGCATGTTCAACAGCTCTAGCAGTGGCAGGAGAGCACAAACTGTCCTGAAAATATTCAAGCACCTTCTTTAACATGTCCCCCTGATGCCCTGAAATGCCTGATACATATATGCATCATCCTATAAATTAGCAGTCATTCTACTTCAGTAGTCCCAATTAGGCAACTGTAGGATAGCTTGACATGGAATGGCTCTCAAGCTTCAGACAAAGGTTCAAACCTATTGGAATTATTCCAGCAGGAGGATAACATGATAAAGAAGATGCATGAATATTTTCAGGGCAGTTTGTTCTATCCTGCCACTGCTAGAGCTGTTGAACATGCAAAAATGCCCTAAATAGGCCAAAAAATGCGAATTTTAAGATCAACAAATTGGGCCATTTGGATGTGGCCAACACCTCAGTAATACATTCGCTTTTGTGCATAAAAAATACCACGCCAACCTGTGAAGAATTGACTGAGTTATAGCAGTTTTACTGCCAGAACCAAATCAAGTTGTATTTTCTTGTTTGGCAAGGTCACGTGAAAAGGACAATAAGCCGATGAAGGGGGAACTAACGGCTCGCCTATTATAGGTTCACGTCTTGTGATTAAATTAAATTAATTAAATAATTAAATAATTAAATCGAGGAGGGGAGCACACTGGAGTGCATCAGTGCCACCACCAGCAGAGGCTCTCCAAATTCTTGGCTGCCATCTGTTCAGGATTGGGGAACCAATGCCGATCCCTGATCATGCTGGATCTCATCAAGGATTTAACCAAACTGAATGGAGACATTAACATCAGCTGATTCAATCAACCCAAACTCATCTACATACCATCAACTCAACAATTACAAGCCACCAGCAATGGAAATGTAATCTTGTAAGTACTTAATCCACTTACTTTGTATAACTCAAACTGGCTCAGACCCCAATTCTGCCCACTAGGCTTTTTTTTTTATTTTTCATGCATCGCCCAGACAACATCACACTCATTTTTGATTTCATTGCTGGCTACTTGTCACCATGGAACTGGATCCTTGAGCAAGTGCTTCAGCAATGGTGGGCTGGTCGCTGGTGTTCTGTTGGAAAGATAGCATGTCAGTAATGAGAATCACTTAGGTTGCAAAATATGTGCTTACTGTCGTCTCATTTGTACACTTTCCTTGCCATCTTGCAGGGCAATCAATATGATGACAGTGGATGCAGTGTCGTGGCCCCCTTTTCCTCACCACAGGACCTCATGTTGTGTCAGCGCTGAATTCACTCAGCATGTTCTGCTTTGCCTTCAATCTGCTTGGTTCATTGTCACTCATTATTGCTCTTTGCTTTCCCTTCACTGTCGCATTCAAGTTGTGGGCAGTAGCCAGTACATTTGCTCCATCTCTGTAAGTATACTGGATTGCTGATTGCTGGATGTGATAGTGATCAAGCAATGTCTTCACCTGCCAAGAATCCACCTCATCATCATTGCCTTGTTGTTCCACTTGGTGTTGCTGGTGGGTGGAATGGAGTTGGTCCAGTGGAATGGGATTGGTGGAGAGAACATGGATAGTGGAAAGTTGTCATGGTAATGAAAAGTACTGCTTTAGCTCACAATAGGCATTGTTATTTATCATCACAGTTTGTTTTTCATTCGAGTTCTCTACTCACTTCTTCCAGTGGGTCTGTAAGTATTCAGGAAGCTGGTGGATGATAGTTCAAGTTGATGTACCACAGATGTAATATATGACATACTGTGTAGAAAACATCGAGCTGTTGGTTGCAGTGCACATTCCACTCACAGGCAAAATCTTCCCAGTTTGGCTGATTCAGTACTTGTAAACCAACAAGCATAGCCTTGAAGAGCAAGTGCTCAGGCTTGGTGTGTATTGGTAAAACAGCAATTTGAGTATTTTGCTTCTGTGCAAGATATCAATGGTGAATTTTCTTGTCCATTGCAAACTGTACATTGAATGGATACATTCCAAGTTTGCTCCTCTGCTCCTCTGGAATGGCTAGGATCCCAAAGGATTCATTTGCTCATACAAAGTTGTCCCTGTTGATCCAGCCATCAGCTGATACTTTGTTGAAATAAGATGAGGTCAGATCAATCAGGGTGGAGATGCAGTTTCTGGTCCAGATGTCAAAGGATCCTATGTAAGGTTTCCCAGTGCGATTGAGAGTTCCAACCTATTCAAAAGGCTTTGGTTGGTTGTACTTAAAATGACAGCAGTGCGCTCACCCTCAAGTTATGGTGCAAGGCATAGTCATGAAGCAACTCAACAGCGAGATCAGCTCCTGCATTGAATGTCCCAAACCAACGTCAGATGTTCTGATGGACTCCACCCTCAATCCCATTTGTGCCACAGACACATCGATACCGCATAAGATCATATTTATCTCTTCCACAAGTGTAATAAAGCAGAATACCAGGGGGTTCAGAATAGTAGCCACAACAGATGTTCTCAAGAATGGACTTGGCAATCTTCCAGATCTCATCATTAAAGAGCATTAGTGAACTTTGCTTGGCATCCTTCATGGGGCCAAATGTGGAAAATACACGATAGACATGATCAAACAGCTCTTGTGGTGGTGGAATGAACCTTCAGACTTGCCTGAGCACCCAAGCTGGATGTTCATGAAACATGTCATCAAACTTGATCTTTCGCTCATCAAGAACTGTACTAATGGCACTCTTGTCTTCATCATCAAAGTCAAAGAATGCTGCGCAGAGTGCATGGGCAAATGGGCATTGAAGTCCATGAGCTGCAGAAATGGGCAACTGATGCATGACATTCCAAATATCTCCAAGAACACCAGACGGAAAGGCATAAAACCACAATCCACCTCACTTTTGAGAACCTGTGCTCTCTTGAGGCTGGCTTGATCAGATGTGAAACTTCCAATTTGTTGCTCAGATGGATCCAATCTGTCTATATCTTTGAACCAAGATCCTGATGAGCCTGAGGGTGGTGGTAATTACTTGATCAGCTGATCAGTATCATCACTTTGAGTAATGAATGGTGGGGTTTCAACAGTGGGATGAGGAGCTGGACTGGGATCATCAGGCTGGGCAATACGAGTTCAGAGGTGCTTGGCTTTGCAAATCAGGTTGAAAGGTACTGAGCCAAGGGATGATATCAATGTGTCTGCTGAGCTGGGAAGAAGCTCATGTGGTACCAAGTAACCAGGAATAAGGATCTCGGTGATGGTGACCAAAACTCTTGTCTTGGTAAGATTGACTACCCTGTATTGTTTTGGTTGATCTGGGGTGACATGCCCATGAGCTACCACCAATGTGAGATCTGACGAGAACAGGGAGACTTGCATTCCCCCTGAGGTGGTACAATCTACTGGCTGTCCAACTGATGCTTTAGAGAGGACCTGAAAGATACGCCAAGATGCATAGACATCAAGTTGCATAGTTGATATGGGTTTCAGGAAGCTCAGTTCTATCCCACTCAGTGCTGACACATATGGCAGCATCCTTGGGAAGATGTTGCCAGAGGATGACAGCAGTCAGATCAACAAGGTTGATGGTGGCATTTTTGATGGCATTTCTTTCCTTTGCCATTCTCCTGATATTGAGTGCACCTAAAAAGAGTGCATGCTGACTAGAATCAAATTTGCAGTCACAGAAGAGTTTAGTCAGGTCACCTGCAATTCTGAGTCCAACCTTCTGAATACATGGAGCATGAAGAAAGGCTAAAAGACTGGCTGGGAGATGCCCAGCATGCCAACAACTCTCAAGCTAGATGAGAAGTGGTAAGAAGATGAAGTAGCATGCTTGGAAGAACAGACCTGAAGCAAAAATACATTTTTCTCATATGCAATTGAGATCACTGCAACCTGCCCTTGAATTGAGCAGGTTCAATCAACCAGCCACTCCATGTCCATGCCAACATACAGCTCTTCCCCTTCAGTAACATCCTCCATGATACTTCTGAGATGAGTTTCAATTTGAAATGGTGAGGATAGAAATGTAGATTGCCATTCCAAGGGATAGGTGAGAGTCTCATGAGATGACTGATCTGGAATGGGCACTACATTCACCTGAAGAGAGGGAAACATTTCTTCAAGCTTGGCTCTGTCACCCTGTAGAAGATCTGTGAAAATAGCTAGAGTAGGTGGAAGACCATATAATTGTAGTGATCAAGGTATGGCTCCCAAAGCTGGCATATACTAGCTATGGGCTTTGGTTGGACTGAAGAGCACAGTGTGGAGTTCATTATATTCATTGATGTTCTCAAAAGAGGCACCAAAAACTGGCACTCCATTCTGCTGGCCCAAATGTTTTACAATCTGGAGGTAATATTAGTTGAAACCTGGTGGCATGCAAGATAAGCACCCACTTTGAAACTGTGATCTACCTGGAGAATCATTGCTGAAAGCATAGCCATGTGCTGATCCATCTCTGGAGCATGTGCACTCATAAATTTGACATAGACAGAATGGAAGTAGTTCACACTTGGAGTGATGCCAGCATAGCCATCTCGGTCATCAAATTGACTGAATTCCTTGAATGTTGCTAGAAGTTGTCCACAAGAGCACATTGGAGCATATACTAACTCCAGGTACTGGAGCTTACAAATTTCATGTTGGCAAATGTGATTTGTTCAGATCATCTGTGCAAAGGGTTCTGGGCCTATGGCATGGAGGTAACATTCCCACAGAAAGGCCCACAGCTCATCTGTTACACCCCCTTGGTATGTTAGGTGATGGGGGAAGTGGGCTGAAACAGACTGTGGTAGAGCTGCCAGTAAAGCCAGGCTCCAGCTCTGGAAAGACTTTTTGCAGTCTGGGTGAATGCATGCATAGTGGTAGCCAATGATAAAGATGCACTGGTAAAGGTCAAATATCTGTCGCGGTGCTTTAGGCCAACCCTTTGCCTGGAGGAGAACTGGGGTGTTTTGGCTGTTCTTGCACCCAGAAAGTCAACAGGAAGGACATGGAATGTGACCAGCAAGAAGGTGGGGGATCCAAATGAAATAATGGGGCTTATAGAAGTCCTCAGGCATGGGCTGGAATTTTCTGTGAGAAGCAAAAAACGGAGATACAGCCCCATCAAGAAATGTTTCTCGGTTATAGCAGGTAGGCTTTCTTGAGGCATTGGACTTCATTTCACATGCAAGCCTCTCACAAGTATTGGCATAGTTGGCCTTCAACCAGTGAGGCATCGCAGACCTTTCTTCCTTAAATCTGGCATCACTAGTCTGCTTGGGATCTTCTTCATCATCAGGGATAATGCTAAAAACATCAGGATCAAGAGGTCTATTGTGACCCCTATTTGTATTGTTGCTAAGTAAGTAATCAACATTGTTGTTGTTGTTGTCACCCATCCCTGCTGCTAAGAAGAGCATGTGAGATTGTGTTTGAAGGAGAATAAAATAAAACTTACCTGTGCCAACATCAAAACTTGTGAGCCTGCCATTGCTAGTTGGACTCATTGAGGCATTGTCATCTTGCAGTATTGTTGGTGGTGATGGAGCTATCATTGTTTGCATAAGCTGTTGGTGAAGCAAAGACATCTCTTAAAGAAACATGTTGTTAGAAATGTAAACAACAGTTATGGGCATTTCTTGTACCTTCTCCTACATCTGTTAACCTATCCACCAGCAGCCCAGTGAGGTCTAAAGCTGTCATGCATGGTGCACAGTTGACAGCCACCCCTTCATCCCCCTCATCCCCCTCACATTCCCCTCACATCAGTGATAATAGTCCACCACTGTTGTCATCGCATGTTGCTGTAAGTAACTGGTTGCTTGCTGCCTGAGGCTCACTGACACTGAGTGAGGCATCAGGAGGTTCAGATGGTTGAATCCTGGTTGGGGCTGGGGCTGGGGATACAGGCAAGTGAAATAATAAATGAAAGTAAGCGGAAACAATGTACCATCAGCAGGTGGAACACTTGTGCCCCATTGATGTGGTGAGACTGCTGGAGTGGCAATTGTCAGTAAAAAGAATTATATGACAAATTTTGAAAAGATGGACCAGGCAGGGGAGGTTGACTTGCATGTGTTACACTGAGTGTGCATGAGGATGTCCAAGATGCCAGTGGCTGTGCAGAAGCTATCAGGGAAAAGCAAATCCAAATCAGTGGAAATGAACAGAAAGAGAGTGAGAGTGATATGCACAATAATTTGAGCTGGATTCAAGGTCTGCATTCTTCCTTTTCTTTGGGGGGCCACTGTGCTTTGGGGGTCAACCGACTTTGCCAACATTAGGCCCATTCTTGGAGCCCTTAGGATGCTCAACAGGGTGTTTTCCCTCTGACATCAGTTACCAGATTGAGTTTAATGTATCAGTGTTTGAATGGAGAAAGTTGACAGAGAAACCTGGGACTTTTAGCATGTCAAGAGGGTTTATAGTACTACTGATGGTAGAAAGACTGCAAACCTAACTTTAAGCTCTGACAGGTTTCAAACCCAGTTAGGACCTAACTTATGTGCACCTATAGTAGGACTGCCAAACTAACTAACCCATCATGAGAATTAATTACTATATTAGGCAATATATGATGTCATTGTTCCTGCCATTTCTTTCCCATACATCTCTGACCACTTCCACTCACTTCACAAGCTTCACACAACCACCTGTTTATGCTGTACTCAAGTTGGACACACTGTAAATGATACTAGATTCTCAAGTGAGTGGATTCATCATTTCATGGATCCTATAATTTGACTCACCCAGCCTGTTTCACATCCAGTGCGCTTGCATTTAATAATGCCCATGTTTTGGGAGATCTCACTCTCTAATATGGCCTGTCCACATGTACACACCATGAGTAGTGAATACAGGTCACAAGCTTTTCTCTTTCAGCCAGCCCTTGTCATTGGAGCATCAACTGTAAACAGGCTCTCCATATTTGTTCTCATGTTGGTTGGTATCATTGGCAGATCTAGTGCAGAGGAAGGACTGGGAGACAGAGTGGGTGGGTCAGATGCATGCCCTTGTAGCGGTCTTGAGAGCTGTGGTGATCTCAGTGAGTTTGTGGGTTCAATGGTTTTCCTGGCCTCCAAACTGATAGTTTGATTGTCCAACAGATCCTTGAGGTCCTCATCCATGCTGTCTTCATCCCCACTGCTGCTGTATCCACCAACTTTCTGCCTCTCATCCCTGGATATCTCTATCTGATCATCTGACATTTGATCATCAAGATCATCGTCAACATTGCTGTGGCACAATGTCAGTATATGAAATACAGCAACTGTTCATTTGTACATGCTGTAACATCAGATGGGAGCTATGTGCTTCAGAAATGACTAAGTTAGGTGAGTTGCTTCTCTTTGTCTTGTGCTTCTTTTGCTTGTGACAATTGTTCCAGACCTCCTTCAGCTGGCTTCTCTCCATGTTTATGATGTCCCACAGTGCTTGGTATGGGGTTAGCATGATGGCCAGATGCTTTGATTGCATGTGGTGTGGGAGATTGTATATCCATACACATGACACAGCTGCTGGACAGATGGGGCAACAAATAGGAATGTTGGATGATGGGCTGGAGGATGTTGACATAGCAGCAATAGCATAGGAAAATGTGAGTTTATTGGTGCATACTGATTTGGTGAAATCTATTTGTTCACTAATGCCCACTCCCTTCCCTTTTCTAAGGTAATACATGCAGAGGGGAGATGGTCAGAGACATAATCCACAAGGTTCAGTACTTCAATCAATTGATGGGTCAAACAAGATATGTGAGGACATGTGCTCAAGGACTCTTTGTGCTGATTTTGGAAGTGAGACTGAAGGTGTGCAGGAAGTACATTCCTGTGAAACTGCTAGATTTTGCAGTGCATGTTCATCTTCACAGAGAAAACATGCTTTACCTGTGTAGCTAAAGTTTCAGTTATGCACCACAGCTGTCAGACTAGTAACTAAGTACATTACCTGTACTTTCATGATAAGGAAATCTATCAGTATTTTTGACCTTGGGAATGGAAATTCCATGATCTTGTTTGAGTCATTTGAGAATAACTGTTCCTATTGCCCTCAAAACACCACTCTCAAACAAATAAAATGTATTTGCCAATTCTTTGGTAGAAATGCTCGGATTGATTGGTTGGACAGCCTTACCAGGAACTCGGTAGGATGTACCTTGCTTACCAGACCAGCACCAGTCATTCTTCAACTCAGAGTCATCTTCAACACTTGCTGGGACAAGGAAGAGCAGCTGATAAGAGATGAAAACCAAGGGCACCATAAGATACTCCATAGCAACTTGGTCAGCATGATGTGAGTCGACTATGATGTCAATCACTTCACCAATGCACAGAAATAGGTGACCACTGCAACAGACCACAGTTGCAATGGGTGAATCCATTTGCACAAAGTTTCCACCAGACATAGGATCATGATCAAGAACACTGTCATACACATTTGTCACTTTTACAGCATAGCACTTATATTTGCCACACACTTCAGTTGATCAGTTGATCCTGGCTTCTTGTAGTTTGCAAATGCTTGGTTGAGGTATCGAGCTTTATAAATTCGCTTTCCATCCAGTTCAAACCATGGATGGTGCTTTCCTGACAGATGAGCTTCTGCGACAGCATCTCAAAGATCTGGATCAGGGGGTGGCTCTCTGCTTGAGGAGAAAATATTGATGACATCAATAGTATCATCATAGTCATCAGCATCCCTTGGTGTCATAATTAGATCTTTGCCCATCGGCAAAAAGATGTTGAATGATGATTCAGTGGCAGAACGTAAGATAGGTGCAAGAGATGGAAAGTCTTCTTCAATCCTCTGCCTTCCCAACTTCCAACATGTCTGAAGTATCACTCAAGAGACTTTAACATCCCCATGCCATGATGCAGGATTGATATGATCGACACAAGCATGAATGACAAGGCTGTCTTTTGAGAGAGTGGGAAGTTTTGAGTGTCATGGTGCTCGATCCCAATGTGGGTACTTTTCCAAGATAGTTGATACCTCTGTAGTCCCAGTAAGATGATGACCAAGCTGTAGTAGGTCAAGGTTGGCATCATTTCCAACCATAGTTCTCAAAATTCCATACAGAATCTTGAGATGATCTGTTCTGAGAAGTATGATCCAAAATTTTCTGTTCAGATCATCAATCTTAGTCTTTGCAATGCAGAAATAAATGTTCTTGATCATCATTATGATATCAATGTAGAGTTGAGTAGGCATGAGGTTAGGACCAGCTTGATCTTCAGCATATAGAGCAAGTGATAGATGCATGGCAGCACTGAGATGCTCAAGCTGTTCAGACAAGGAGAGGTTGATGCAGATGTAGGGGATCAAGATGTGATGACAGAGTGCTCCTAGCATACAGAATGATTTTTGAGCCTGGTGGAATCCTGGCAATGCATCAGGTTTTGAATCAGGAAGTGACCAGATTTCTCAAAGCATATCATATGCCAGTTTCACATCTTGCCAGTCATCAGGGTTAAACAGGAAGTTGATGCATGTCGAGGTCAGGTCATTGTCATGGAAGTGGGAGCGGATGACAGATGGCTTGAGGTGTACACTGTGAATAGTTGTTCCCCTGTCCTGAAGCAAGAGATTGTGAATGCACTTGAAAATATGCTTATAATCCTTGTCTGCAGTAAGATTGTCATCGCCAACTCAATTGAAGATTCATAAGAGGAAGGACATGTAACATATCATATATTGGAGATGTCAGCATGAGTTCATGTTTGAATGTCAAGCACACAAGTGCTTCACTGCATCGGGCCTTGCCATCAGATGCAATGCTGATGGTTCTGAGCTTCAACTTTTGGCTATCAAGATATGCTGTATGAATTAAAGTAGAATGTTCCATCCCAGTCTCATGTTTACAAGATCCTGAGATGAGAACTGGCCAGGTGCTATATACACATGTCTCACTGCTAAGAATACCGAGCACCCCGATTGTTGCCTAAGTAAGTATGTAAATGTTCATGAGAAATCAATACAAACAACAATCAGACCCACCTCGGTCGAAATGTGGACTTCTCCTTGATTGATAGCATTGAGTAACAGGTGGACCTCTTTCTCCAAGTTGAACTCTAGGCTTGTAGTCTTCCCATGTTCTCAACATGGACCAAGAGACTTGTTGGATTGCTCATCAAAGTGTACTTGTCCCTCCACTTTCAATTCATCCAGCATCAGAATCTGGTGAACAATGTGCTGGCTGTCCAAGTCAAGGATGTCAACAAGATCTTCAAAGCAGCTTGAGACATTTGTCTCTATTTCCAATATTGTGGGATGAAATGGGGACACATGGAGCTGGGGAATTATTATTCAACATCGGAGGGTGTTGAGAGAAGGTAGATTCAAAGCACAGTGCACAATTCCTGCAATTTGGGCTAGTGCTTGAAAGTCCAGTCCAGTCCCAGTCTTTCACCTCAATTGGCTAGAACCAGGACTGAACCAGTTCATTTATTTCAAACTTTTGTCAGAACCACAACCAGAACCCAGTCAAACTGGTCCAGTGTGGTTCTGATCAGTTCTAGGACTGGTTGCCACCAGTCCCAGACCGACTAATTACAATTATATATGTACTACAAAGTAAAATAGTACTAATAATAAACCAGCAAAAGAGAAGAGAAAAGACAAATTAATCCACCCTGTGAGCAGTGGCTCATGAGGCTGGATGTGAGAAGGAAAAATAAAAAATAAAACCTCTCATGTTTCGAGTGAGAGGTGGTTGTGGTGTGGTGGGTGTTTGTGGTGCTAGAGTTGCATCATCCATTGTTGTTGTTGTTGCATTGGTGTTGTTGTTGTTGTGGCATTGTTGTTGTTGTTGTTGCATTGTTGTCATCATCATTGTTGTCATCTGTCATTGTTGTTGCTTGTTGTCCCATCATCATTGGCAGGTAGCACCCACACCCCCTGCTCTTCCTCATCTTTGCCTCCCTGTTTCTGTCATCATTGTCAGTGTTGTCATCCTCATTGTTGGCATTGGCATCATCTGTCAAGGGCTCTGCATCAGTGTTCTCGTTGTTCCATTAGCCACCCAACAAGCAGAGGCTTGTGGCAGTGGTATCCAGTAGGGCCATAACATTGTCATCATAAATACAATGCCTAGAAACAAGTAAAAAGATTAGTAAGATAGATTAAAGAAACAAGAAAAGAGAACTTTACCTGGGGCCCAAACAATATCTCTCATCATTTGGACCCCATTCCAACGTTCGAGGGGTTGCAGTCATGGTGGAGCTGGGAGAGAAAGAGAGTTGCAAAGTTGAAATGTGTTACACTGCAGTACAAACAAATGTAAACATATAAATGAAAGATGTAAATGTGTAAATGAGAGCACATGACCATGCAAACAGGTACAAATGGTCCATGCTTGCATTGCACTATTTAAACACCCCACTTTTTGCTCTTTTCATTAGGGTTTTCCCCATCTTTTTTAATTACTAGATATGTACATAGTTATATTATTGGATATAATCAGTTTCTACAAGTAATATAAATTGTAATGCATAAGTCAGTCCAAGACCAGTTACAACTGGTTTTGAACAGTCCTGCTACTCACCATGAGATGAGCAGACCATGGACTGAACCAACCCCATAATTGGTAAGGACTGAGACTGAAAGTCCGGTCCCATCAGTCCTGGTTTGGTTCAGTCCTAGTCTTTTTGTGGTCCTTAGGACTGGACCTTCAAGCACTAATTTGGGCACCACCCAGCCAGCATAATAGAAGACCGTGAAGCTCATCTTCCTCTGTATAGTTCTTTGGGTGATAAATCTGCTGAGCTGCACAATCATACAGATCTAGCAAGTTTCAAATTCCACCTTTCCTGGCAAGATTCACACATACTAATTGATCAACATGCTCCACCTTTCCACTACCCACATCCATTACCCATTGTTTCAGATCATTGATGGTAGTGGCTTTCCTGACTAATTTCTGTGCATCATTCAATTTTCACAGATGCAAAGCCTCCAGTTCACTGTGTTTCCTTCTCACCAACATTACAAGGCCCCCAACACCATGGTATGCTAGGTGAGTATTCTCATGTACACCTTTCACAATTCCCCAAAGAATCTAAGATGGATTCTATTGACTGGCATGAGTCATGGCAGCGATATATGGTTTTTCAAGAGATCTTCTGCAATTCTGAGGTTGCTGCTAGGTGGAAAGAACACTTTCTTTTTCTTAGTGCCCATGATGACTTCCAGCTTCACTTTCCAGCCATTCTCCTGTTTGATGTTGCTGAGCGAACCTGTTATTCCATCAGCCCTCATGCTTTCAACAAGGAGAATTATTTGTGTCACCCCGAGTCTATCAAACTTGAGGTCATGTCAGCAACCATTCACAATGCAACTTGTGAATTAGTACAAGAACCTCAACCTTCCAGTTCCAAAGCTCGTTTCCAACCCTATAACCAAGAATCCCATAAATCCTGTCTTGCTCTCTCAGATTCCAAATCTTCCTTTCATGAGCGTGATTCCAAAGGTGATACCTTTTGTTCCCTCCCTCTCTGCCTCTGCTGCAAGTGCACCAGACACAAGTTCAGTGACTGTACCCAAGACATGACACTGGCAGGCATTCTGATGCACTCATGTTACCTCGATGGCAAACTCATCCTCCACAGCAATCCTACCATCACCTTCTGTGTTACCTTCCAACTCAACTCTGCCAAACAGCACTGCAAGGCAGATCACCCCCTCCAACATGCATGTTCATGGTGTGGCTCCTCTGACCATGGAGCCTGTGCACAAAAGTGCCTCTGAGATGTCAACAATACCTCAACTCTTCTTGGAAATGCCTCTTGCATCGGCTCCACTTTATAGAGACTGGTGACCTCCTGTTCCTGCTTCTGATCTGCTCATCTTCATGCCTCATGTTATTTCAACAACTTTCAAATGGATCAACCCTCGCTCTATGAAAATAATTGTGACTACTCAACGATCCTCATGCCTTACTCAGCCATGCAATTTCAAATTTTTCTCAAATGCTCTCAATTACTTCCTCATTATCCTGAACTCCCTTTCAAGCTCATGCATGGTTTCCCAATTGGTCACCTCAAGCCTCTCAAACAGACTTTTACTCCCCCTAATCTCCCTGGGGCAAATCTCTATGCAGACATCATACACGCTAGTATCGATGAAGAGCTTTGCCTTGGCCACTATTCTGGCCTTTTCACATGAGAGGAACTAGAAAAGAAGATTGGACCTTTTTGTTCATCCCCACGTGAAGGAAGCTGCTCCAGGCAAACCTGTCAAATATCAAGTATGCCACCATCTTTCTTACAAAGGCAAATCTCAATCTTCCATCAATGACAAAATTGACTCAGATGACTTCCCTATGTGTTGGGGAAAAGCAGTTGATGTCACTGAAATCATATGTCTCTCCACCCTCTCACTCTCTCCCAGTAGAGTTTCTACTCTTCTTTTCTCATGCCTACAACATCCTTGTTGTTTCACTACAAGCTCATGACACTCTTGTCAATTTCTCTTTCACACAGCTCTCTCTCTCTCTATTCTCATTTGTGTGTGTACTCTCTACTCTCTCACTCTGCCGCTCCCTCTCTATTCTCTCCATCATTTATCTCTCTTCAGGTCACTATGCTTTCCATTTTATTTACTCTCCTCTCTATTCTTACAATGGAAGTTATTTGCTTATCTCAGGCCCATACCCATGATTGGTTTGAAGGACACCATTATCATGATTAGGGACCATCATTCCCTCTTCTCTACTCTCATTCCTCAACTTCATGGACACATTTTCTCATTGAAACTCATTCTCAGGTCACCACTGCTCCCCCAGGTGCTCAAGCTGCCACATGGGACGTGGAAGGTGCATATCACATGATCCCTGTGAAACCCGATCACAAA
>QLOK01001005.1:0-11363 GCA_003313805.1 Tricholoma flavovirens
CAAGCAGGTGCTCATAGGCATGGGGTGCATTGTGGGTGAAATAAAAGAAAAAAGAAAAAAAGAAATGGTCCAGGAGACCCATGTCCCCTGGGCCAGAGAAAAGAAGAAAAAACCCAGAAGACGAGGGTCTCCTGGGCCTGGTGTTGGTGTCCATGGTGGTGGTGTCATTGTCCCCTCATTCTTGTCCCCCCTCTCATTGTTGTCCCCCCTCTCATTGTTGTCCCCCCTCTCTTTGTTGTTGTCATTCCCCCTTCTTTGTTGTCATCCCCCCCTCTCATTGTTGCCCCCTCCCTCTCATTGTTATCTCCCCTCCCTCACACCCACCCTGCAAGCAGGGGCTCACAGCAGTGGTGGTGTTGGTGGCATCATCCCCATCCCCCTCAGTCCCCCTTGTTGTTGTCATTCATCAGACCACCTGCGATCCACCCCATGAGCAGTTGCTCATGAGGCTGGGGGTGGGTGCTAGCTCATTCCTTTGTCATTGTCGTTGGTGGTGGTGTCCCCTGTCATTGTCCCTCCATGTCCCCCTCCCCTCCTCTCCCCTCATCTCCTCACCCTCGCCCATCCACCCTGTGAGCAGGGGCTTGCAGCAGTGGTGGTGGTGGTGCCCCCCCATGTTGTTGTCATCCCCCATCATTGTTGGTCCGCTGTTGAGCACCCATGGTCCACCTTGTGAGCAGGGGCTCACAACGGCGGTGGTGGGTGCTGGTTGGCTTCGTTGTCCTGGAGTTGTCATCGCCAGTGTAGTAGTAGTATTTCAGTTAGTAACTAAAAAAGATTGTGGGCAAGAAATGGAACAAGAGTTAAGAAACACTTACTAACAGCCCAAGAGATGTCAAATGACGTCTTGTGAGCCCTTTTTTGTTTGCTTTGCCTCTTCATTGTTTCCCCCTTGTCTCCAGTCATCTCATGGTTTCATCATCTCCTAGTCCTGTTGTTGTGTTTGGCCTGGTGGTGGCATTGCTGTTATCTTGCTGTTTTGAAGTGGTACCCGGTCCCACCCTGCAAGCAGGTGCTCACAGTGGTGGTTCTCGGTGGTGGCTGTTGTTGTGGTCTCACCCTTTTTTTCATTGTTTGCCATTCTGTCATTGCAAGCAAGACATGTGGTGAGTGTACAAACATGTGTAAACATATAAACAATTGATGATCAACAATGTTGTGGACACATGTTTTGTGTGCACACAAGGCCAAATGGTCTGTGCACAATGGAGGGGGTATATAAACCCCTATTTCCAATGTTTGTGGTGGGGCAATTCCCCTGTTATTTAAATTTGAGTAGTATTATTTAATAGTTTAATACTACTAGTGCTAGTGAGCCCCCCGTTAGTGGCGGGTAAGCCACGAGTTGCAGGTAGCGATCTGCTAATCTGTACCCATACCTGCAGGACCTGTACCTGTGAACCTGTGCAGATCCTTAGTTGTCCTGTCCTGTTGTGTTTGTCATCATAGTTCCCCTTCTTTTTCACCATTGCATGCTCCCTGTAGCTGCTCGCAGTGGTGGGGTGCTGGTGGCCATCATCATCTTTGCCTCACCATCCCTTGTCCCTGCCCAGTTGCCCCTGTCATCAGATGTTGCCCTGTATTGTTGTTGTCCTGATCCATCATCCACCCCACAAGCAGGTGCTTGTAGTGATGGTATCGTTGTGGGTGTGCTGTCTTGGTGCTGTCTCATAGTAAACAACATGAATAAAACCTAGAAAAAGCAAATGAAAAGATGAGTTAGTTGAGAATAAAAGAAAACAACAAAAACATTACCTAGGGCCCAAATGACCTGTCATCATTTGGGTCCAATGTGGTTGGTTTGCGGCAGTTGGTGGTGTTAGCCAATATGGGAGTGGGCATGGGAGTGGTGACAGCTGGTGGTGACAGAGTTGTGGTGGTGGTGGTAGAGGTGTGAGGGAGGGGGCATTGTCATTGATGGTGGTCACTGCAAGGGATTAGGTGTTGGAGCAGAGTTTCAAAGCACGATGGAAATGGAACATGAAAATAACAGGACAATGAAAGCAAAAATGACCATCTTTGCAAAATGGGGGNNGGGTGTACTCCATTTTGCAATAATGATCATTTTTTGGGTCATTCTTGACTCATTCTGAAGTTCATTTTTGAAAAATGAAAGAAAAATGAAAAGTGAAAATGAGCTGAAAATGGCCTGAAAATGGCTACTGTGAACAACCTTGATGCTAGTTGTACCCAACTGTAGTGCATATACATCACTAGTTAGCATTGAGTTAGCAGTTTCTAGCAATCATGCATCAGCCTCCCATACATTGATGCATCACACTCAGGGTTGCCCTCCTCTCAGTAATGCATTTTAGTTTACTTAGCCCCATAGTGACACCTCTTAATAATAGTAATGCATTACCACCCGCTGATACATTACACACCATGGTCCATCAGCCACTGTGACTTATGCATTACTTTGTGCCATCTGTACTAGTTAGCACAGATCTGGCAACATGCTCACAGTAATTCATCACTGGTTCATATATTAGCTACTTATGCCACATACTCACTCACAGTGATGCATGATGATTCACCCCTACATTAGCAACTTATGTATCACCTGCTTGTGCATTAATCACTCCTGTATATAATTAGCATAGATCTGACACAATGATCTGGCACAACACACTTGCAGTGATGCATCACCCCTACTGCTCATGCATCAGCAACTTATGCATACTTTCCACCTTGCCTGAGTCATCTATAATTAGAAATGCATTACCGATAAGCTACCACTTATGCATTACCCACTTGTGCATTAATCACTCCCATCTATAATTGGCATAGTGGAAGGATGCCAGGTTTGGCAACCTACACTAGACTTAAGGTGGACTGGAAAGACAGGATCAAGTTATCTTCATTGCATGGAAGTGGGAACCATAAGCTACAGTAAATGGGGGATGATAAACTACTGTACCTTCGTTGCATGGAAGTGGGAATTAAGGCTAGGAAAAATAAGATGTACATAATATATCTAAAAAGATGGCCTGTCAGTAAGAGGCTGCATCAGGCATAGTTACTGAATAAGTAGGCACTGCATCAGTGGAGCAATATTGGAACTGATGTGCATGCATGCAAGGTGTGGAGTTGTTGTCATTGTCAGTGGTAATTATTGAGGGAGGTCACATGATCATGTGACTGCAGGTGAGTGCAGGCAACTGCAGGCTGGCACAGGTAAGTATCAGAAATGTTTGTGGCACCTCTCTTTCATGTGTTGTCATTGAGAAATGAGTGACTGTCATTGTTGTTGTATAGATACATGTGCAAGTGCAGGTGACCACAGGCAAGGGCATCAGTGATGTGTTATGTCAGCATTTTGATGGTGGGCAACCACAGGTGAGTGTATGTAGGTCTCAGTGTTGGTAGATGTCGTGAGTCTGTGTTGGGGGAGACTTACACTCCTCCCCACTTGAAAGAATTGTGTGGGTCTTAGACCTCTGTCCCATTTTCATCTTCCCACTGGTCAAGGGTGTCTGTATCAGCCATTTCTGAGCCAGGGTGCCACTTGTCATGTTCCTTCCCTTATCATTCATAATGGACAAGGTATTGTACACCCCTACTACAACGGCAATGACAACTCCAGAACGAAGCTGACCAGCACCCACCACCACTGTTGTGAGCCCCTGCTCACAAGGTGGACTGTGGGTGCTCAACAGTGGACCAACAACAACAGGGGATGATGACAACATGGGGGGGCACCACCACCACCACCACCGCTGCAAGCCCCTGCTCGCAGGGTGGATGGGCGAGGGTGAGGAGATGAGGGGAGAGGAGGGGAGGGGGACATGGAGGGACAACAACAGGGGACACCACCACCAACAACAATGACAAAGGAATGAGCTAGCACCCACACCCAGCCTCATGAGCAACTGCTCGTGGGGTGGATCGCAGGTGGTCTGATGAATGACAACAACAAGGGGGACTGAGGGGGATGGGGATGATGCCACCACCACCACCACCACTGCGAGCCCCTGCTTGCAGGGTGGGTGGGAGGGAGGGGGGACAACAACGAGAGGGAGGGGAGATAACAATGAGGGGGAGGGGACAACAATGAGAGGGGGGGATGACAACAACAAAGAAGGGGGAACAACAACAACATAGAGAGGGGGTACAATGACGAGAGGGGGGACAACAATGAGGGGACAATGACACCACCACCATGGACACCAACACCAGGCCCAGGAGACCCTCATCTCCTGGGTGTTTTTATTCTTTTCTCTGGCCCAGGGGACATGGGTCTCCTGGACTGTTTCTTTTTTTCTTTTTTCTTTTATTTCACCCACAATGCACCCAATGCCTATGAACACCTGCTTGTAGGGTGGTTTGATAATTGTTGTAAATTATATAATTAAATAAATGTACATGCATCCACAATTTTGTCAATGTACCACTCCTCTGTGCCATCTTTGGTGACAATTGGCCTCAGTTGGACAGGCTCCTGGTCTGGGAAGAGGAGTGGGTCATTGGGGACATATCATTTTAGGAGGTGTGCATGGAAGCCAAGGGAGGTGTTGGGGTTGTTGGGAAGTTTGAGGGTGTATTCTGAGTGTTCAGGGAAGGTGTGTGTGACTGTGTAGGGGCCATTGTGTCATGGCATGAATTTGGCAACTTGTGTTTTGCCTTTGCATTTGTAATTGCAGTGGCCATTGTTGGTGGAGAGCATGACAAGGTCACTGACCTTGTAGACATCCTCTGGTGCCCAGTGTTCATTGGTGTGGTATGCCTGGCAGATTTTGGCTGCAAGTAGGTTGTCCTGTGCCTCTTGGACATCTAGGTGGACATGTGAAATGACATTGTGTGCAGTGATCTGCTTGGTGGTTGCATTCTCATTGAGGGGTGCAATGGGGGGAATGATGTGTGGAGATTGGCCAGTTTTGAGTTGGAAACCAGAGAAGCCAGTGGATGCATTCATGGTGTTCATGATGGCAAAGCATACATGGGGGAGTTTGGCTAGCCAGCCCTTCTGGTTGTTGTCGACATGGTACTGAATGGCTCGATTCACAGTTTTGTTTGTCTGTTCACTGCTGCCATCAGTTTCAGGGTGATAGGATGTTGACATTTTTAGTTTGATGCCGGTGAGCTTGTGGAGTGCGGTCCAGAGGTCGGTGGTGAAGCATGCATCCCTGTCAGAGATGAGGTGTAACATGAGACCATTTTCACAGTACGATTCATTGAAGAGCACCACAGCGACCTGGGTGGTGGTGTATGAGGAGTGAATACCAGTGATGCATATACAGTAGGCAACAAAACCCTTCCAATGTTTTGTACTTTTGGAAAGATGCCTTTATATCTCAGGAAATAAATTTGCTAAATTCTTGAAAATATTACATAATATACTTCAACATCATATCTTCTCACTGACACACCCACAAGTCTGCATAACTCCATTTGGTAACTTTCCCATGTTACTTAAAGTTGTCACTCATTGGAAGGGTTTTGTTGCACTGATTTTTTATATTAAAATTTCAATCAACTAGTACTTGGTATAGCCTCCCTTGCTCTGATTACTGCTGCAAGCCTTCTATGCATGCCTTCAATCAGTTTCTGACACTCTTCCTTTGGAATTGCTTCCCACTCCTTCTGCACCCTCTCCCAAAGTTCATTAACACTGTTTGCTGGTTCTTCATAGTCCCCCAGCCTTCTTTTGAGATAGTTCCACAAATGATCAATAGGGTTGAGGTCTGGAAACTGTGCAGGCCACTTGAGGACAGTGAATCCATTGTCTTCAAACCATTTCTTGGCCTTCTTGCTTATGTGCTTGGGGTCATTATCTTGTTGAAAGATAATGTCATCAGCAGATTTGTCCCAATAGGTGAGGGATTCCTGAAGTTCATCCTCCAGGATTGCCACATACAGATCAGCATCCATCCTCCCATCAATCTTGGTTGCATACCCAACTCCATCCCAGGCCATACAGCCCAATAGCATCAAATTACCACCTCCAAACTTCACCATTCCCTCAACTAGGCGATCACTCAAGCCTTCTCCCACATCTTTCCACACATATTTCCTTCCATCTGACCCCAAATGATTGATTTTAGTTTCATCAGAACATATGATCCTCTTCCAGTCCTCAAGAGTCCACATCTCACATTCAGATCTGTTCTTGAACTGTGGTTCATTGTTGATTGATGTGAGATTGATGAGACTTCTATTTTTACTATATTCCACCTGATTGTCAGTTTGACAGCCCCACGATGTTTCCAATTATCTTCGCTTCATGATCCTTATGTTTGATTCCTCTCAGATATGTCTTCCACTTTCCAATGTTTGTTTCATGATATTATTTTCACTTCCCAGAATACATAATATATTTACATGTGGTACGGCAAAACTTCATTGACCCTCAGGTATATCTTTTACTTCCACCTGATTCGTTACTTTGTTCTGGCTTCCAGAAAAAAAAAAACATATATTTCAATTTTCCTGTGGTGGGGGATCCTGTTGAACATCCACATCACTATGTAGAAGTCCATAAGCCTCGACCCATACATCCCTACAATGTGCAAGCATCAACTTGTGGACATTCACCTGGCAAAGAGCATATGCAGCTTGCCCATCCTGGTTACCATCTGTGTGGCTCCACGTGTCACTAGCCCTTCTCTTCCACATGTTGATCTCCCACAGGAATGACTCCTGCACTCATTGGATCTCTTCCTCTAATAACAGACATTCCTCCTGCCAGTGATGGGCCCTTGGACGAGTTTTGCACCACTCCAACTGAAGCGCTAAACATCTCAATCAATATCAACATATCAAACACACAAGAGTGACCATACATACATTCTTGCATTCCCGTGCTGCTATCCCTGACCCCTGCAGTTCTCCAGATCCACAACATCGTCTGTCAACCCTCACTCACTCCTTCTGCCTGCGCTGCAGTCATAATATGGACATCATCCTCGAGGAGAGGACACAGAGTCTCCTCCCATGTTGTCTCCAAAAGTGGGGATGCGAGCTGTGTGAGTGCTGCCTGAGCTCAGTGATAACCCATCTCCATCAGTTCGTCCAACATGGGGGGTAAAGTTGAGGGAAAAAGATGCCTGGCATAGAAGCCTGTGCGCAGCAAGATGAAACTTTGGAATGACATAGGTGATGAGGAGAGTCCAGAAGATTGTGGCAAGTAAGATGGGGTACACCATAAGTCTCTTGATGAAATTACGAGCCCACTGACAAGAAATATCATATGAGACAAGAACATGATTGGGAGGATTGTGCTGTAGGGTAGATAGGAAGAAATAGTCCATGTTGACATATCTACCCATTTTTAAACGTCAGAAAAGCTGCTCTATTATTAAGAAGAGAATATATACCACTCGCCTTTCTGCAAATCTCCAACAGACACGGGACGCACCCATTTTTAAATGTCAGAAAAGCTGCTCTATTATTAAGAAGAGAATATGTACCGCTCACCTTTCTGCAAATCTCCAACAGACATGGGATGCTTCATGTTGTGTCAAATGCAGTCAGTAGCCCCAACCCCACTAGCTGCAGTACCTTTACCTCCCCACATGCTGGCTGACTTCAATGTGTCATGATTGTTACAGGTGCTCAGATCATTGGGAATCTTGTCGCCATAGTCCCTTAAGTATTGCTTGAATTTGATCTCTTCAACAACATATGCGAACCCATGGTTGTGTCTGGGATCGCATTCCTGAGTAGAGACATTCAAATGTTTGAGGCAGAAGTTGGCGTCAATCTTCAGGAACAGCATGTACAGCCACCTGTGCGATTGGTAAGTAATTAAGTGATAAACAATAAACAGTAACTTACCATTGATTTTCGGGGGCAGTCTTCCAGCCAGTCGGCAGGTTTTTTCTGGGCTGTGGACAGGCAGGGCAAATCAAGGCACATTCTCCCTCCTTTGTACCCTTGACACCTGATGGATCATGACCACAACTCATACGTTTGAGAAGCCAGATATGCTGCCATTCCCTGACAATTCTCAATAATGGGTAATAGCAATCCTGTATCGATCATTAGTGGGCAAAGCATCAGGAATTTGAATGTATGAACAGGAGGCGGGTTACACCCTGTATTATCTGTTTGTCATGCAATAGAGTAGTAAAATTCAAACGCCAAGACTTTCGACATGAAACTGAGCATTTGGAAGTGTTTTAGAACATGGAATGTAGCTGTGGTCTTTGGATCCAATACTGTAGCTGGATACAACCCAGCATGGAGTAGCTGGACATATAGTTGCTGGGCATGCTTGCAGTTACAGAAAGCCAGTGAGATGGAATGGATGGCATTGATGTCGATGACAACGAAATCATCCTTTGTGGCGAGGGCAGGATTCATACATTGGGTTCCTAGTGCATGTCCAAGCTGAATTCGGAGGCCAAGCATTTTCAGAGTTGTTGCCTTGAAAAATGACCCATTCCATTCCTATGAAAACACCATGAGCCCAGCATGATCAAAACTAAAATAAAACATACCTGGACTCGGTGGAATTGAGGTGGAAGATGGTTGTCAATGGTGCAGGTGCGACAAAAGATCCTACCATCACTGCAATCAATACATTGGAGGTACCCTTGATGTTCGAAACATGAGGGACAAAGCTCGTTCAGGTTGCTGCATCCTTTGTGTTGGAGAAGTTCTTGAACAAATACATTGATCTCAGGGATCCATGCAAGGAGAGGATTATCCTACTATGTATCAATACCTGCGAAGAAGAGGAATAGAACATCTTACCCCCAAAAAAGTCTGTTTGCATTTAACTAGCTCGTCATGCACGGTGCTGACATAGCCAGGCTCCAGCATCCTCTCAGTGCAGTCCATGTCGTCTTCATCATCATCACTATGTATCAAAATCTCATTGTCTTGGGACATCAGTTCATCGTCTCTCCAGAGGATGGGTTCATCAGCCACACGAGTAGGTCGCTCCTGAGGTGATGCTGGCATTTCATAGTAGGTGCTGGTAGTAGAGAGGCCATATGAAGCAGGTTTAATTTGGGTATGAGTTTGTATGACATGAGCAGGAGAAGGAGATGAGGGGCATTCATCGTCACCATTGATGTACTCAGTTATCTGGAGGTTGTGCTTGGGAGGCATGAGTTAGACAGGGGTGAATTGAGATGATCAGACAGCTTACAAGCCTCTTAAATACAGGATGGCCATGGTTCAAGACTAATGAATATGTTACACTGAAACTTTGATGAGGATGTGCAAAACAGGAAGTGCAGATCCAGATAAGAAATGACCTTGACCAATGAGAACTTCCACAAGAGAGATACCATGGATCCATGGGTGAAACGATGAGCACCCAGCACACCTTGACGAAGGGAGGATGAAAACATAAAGCCCAGCATTCAGATTGTTTGATCAACAATGTCACCTGACCATGCATCAATTCAAATGCGATATGCAATGTGTCTCTGATTCTTCAGTTACATAGACTCAATCATTTACTGTAGATTTCAAGGTATGAGGGTACAAGGACAAAAATCATATATGCGTGGAACACCATATGGTGTTCCAGCATCCTGACCTTCTACGTATGCAATAAGACTCTCACTTGTGCATGAGTGTTCTTCCTCACCTAGATTCAGTTGGGGGACTTGAGGTTCCTTGGGCATCAATGTAAGTAGATGACATGGGAGAATTAGGAGAGTTATGACCTACCCACCATTGAGGTACATCCCATCTTTTCTACTGTTACCTCATTCTGCCAGTTTGATGATTCGGGAACCCGAAGGGTACT
This sequence comes from Tricholoma flavovirens, assembly GCA_003313805.1. Taxonomy (NCBI): domain Eukaryota; kingdom Fungi; phylum Basidiomycota; class Agaricomycetes; order Agaricales; family Tricholomataceae; genus Tricholoma; species Tricholoma flavovirens. The sequence goes on from QLOK01001005.1 coordinate 9,707, forward strand.
CCATTGAGCTAAGTTTGTAAGCTGTTTCCTAAGATCCTATACACAGATAAAATATAAACCAACATTTCAATGCGAATGTCAGTGAAACCTACTGCTTTTGTGTGTACTGTCGCCCACTCGTGGTAGTTGGGATCACCACAAAAGAAAGGATCACAGAACTCGTCGATGGGATAGCAATCAAACCAGACAATGATAAGGTTGTCAAAAAAATGATCGAGCTTGTCCTGTTCTTTTGCCTGAACGAAATATGGTGTGAGGCTTTTAGAAAGGCTGTTTTGCCCAATTGAACGACTCTGACAATTTGGGGCATCTGGATAGATCTGATCGATCATGGTGATATTATAACAGCCAAGCATTATTACTTATCAGAGAAAAACTCATCACATAGCAGTTGTGCATGATCAGCCTTAGCCAGTAGGTTGACTTTTTGGGTCAATGAAATCTCTGCTCCAAACTTCTGAGTGCATGAATATATTCCAATTTCCTGAGGCATCAACAGGTTAACTGATCAAATAAAATTCAGATTTAAAGATGTCTGATTACTGGTAAGATATTTTACCAAGGACGCAACAAGTAATATCTATTTCTTGAGTAAAAGTCAGATGAAGCTGCTAAAGGCCATAAAGTGGTCTAAACTCTCTAGTCACATACCTGTAACCTTCATGGGGCACCCTCATCTGTACCACACGTCTGAGCAACAGCGCACCACTAATAGAGCCAAAAGCCATAGACACTATCAAAGGTATGGTCTGTCCTTCTAATGAGCATGAAACTTAAATTACATAGGAACAAAGCTGAACTTCAGGATAGATGGTGATAAAAATACCACAATAGCGCTTTGAACAGGTAAGTAAGTTTATCAAAGTCTAGAACACATTCATCTGATCATAGTAACCCTATTCTAGAGCAATTTGTGGGAACGAGAGTGCATCTGCACTGACATCTGAGAACAATGAACTTTTGCCAGAGCACCGGTACACATTCAAATTTCTTTGTAGCAACCTTATATAGATATAAACAGCTATGGTAGACATCTTGCCTTTTGGCATGAGAGAGTTGCATGACTTTCCCTAAAGTTCAACACACTTGTTGATGCCCACCCTATGCAATACATGGATGCCCTCTTGTTGACTTACTGCGCATCCTCCACCGGACCGGACATTCAAACACTATCCATGAAATTGCGCCACCTGCGAGTAAAAATACGTAGCCGCTGATGGATTTCCTATCTGAGCTTGATGCCCAATTGGTGTCGCAATACATTGTGAGCTCGGCACTATTTATGTATTGTGGTCCACCATATGTAAGGCAAAAATCCCGTGTCCCTTTGAGGTATCGGAAAATCCGCTTGACGGCTGTCCAATGCTTGGGCTGTGGTGATTTTGTGAATTCTGCCAGTGTATTTACAGCAAATGCTATGTCGGGCCGCGTCCCAATAGCTGCATACATCAGTGATCCGATTGCCTTGGCGTACATGCCTGATGCTTGATCATCGATCTGCCGATCGTTATTTCCCTCGGCTTCTTTGTCTTCAAGCTTTACATTCGGATCAAGTGGAGTGGAGACGGGGTTCGCATTTTGTAAACCAACATGTGCGACTATTTTGTCGATATAATGAGTCTGCGATAGCGTTATAATTTGTTCCATTTTGTTATGC
>QLOK01001011.1:8734-20071 GCA_003313805.1 Tricholoma flavovirens
CGGTGAACAAAGTTCATAGGGGCACAAGTGTAAAAATAGTTTGGTTACGTTAAACCGAGTCTTTGTCCAAAAGCTTAACGTCGTTGTGCACGAGCAAGCTTTTAGCGGTTGGTGCACGAGGACTATGCAAGCAAGTGACAATGATACTCATCTATACCTATCCAGCGCTCAATCGCGCCGTACGGTTGTACGGATCATGCATGAATCTTGGTCAGGGGTCGACACACGCACACTCGATTGCTAAGCCAAGACCTTGAAACTCAGATTTCTACAACGTATTAAAGCGTCGGACCATCCAGATCAATATTCAAGCTAACCAGAATGTCTTCTTCCAACGACGATCTCTTCCCAAATCCTTCATCCCCTCCATCGACTATCATTCCGATCCATTGGCCTGGCATCAATCCCGAATCGGTTACCGCATTGCGCGAAGTTTTGAAAGACAACCGCGAACGATGGCATGGTTTCTTTCACGAGCAAGCATTTCACAAGTATGTTGTTGCCATCAGTGCATCCATCTCAAAATTCTCACGTGAACTTGTCAGTCATTCATCACACCGGGCCATCGCTGTTTGGGCTCTTGGCGCAGACGCAACCGTCATCAAAGGCGGTTACGGTAAAGACAGCTCGGTCCAAATTCCAGCTTTCAAGTCTCCCGAGGTTATCACTTCAGTGAACTTCAATGATCATCTCGGAGACAAAAAGCAAGTGATTCGATCATAATCTAGGCATCATCATTCTGATCGCGTGTCACCAGATTTTACAATGCTTACCTTGGCTTTTTCACTGACGCAATCCATCACGATGGTGTTACTGCTGTCTTAGAGAAATACGTATTTTCCAAGGCAACTAATGACCCGCCCCGTCCCCAGATGCTAAGTCGTCTTTTTGGGGGTCTCATCCATCCCATGATCCACGTGGGGTATGGGCTCGAGTTCCGCTTGCCGGGAATGGTAGCTGAAGGTGTCGTATTTGTTGTTCATACTTACTCTCGTGGCTTTACCAAATTCATTGTTCTCAGGCTTGGCACAGGGTGTCGTTCACGAAGATGATGCCTCTTCTCGCATTCCTGCTTCTTTCTTTGAAAGTAGCGAAGCGATTGATCAAATAGCAGCTCGGCTCAAATTGCCTTCCGAGTCGGAGGATGAGAAATCAACGTCCGGTGGTTTACACACTTTCAGCATCCTGGCGCGCGTCCTGAAAGATCCCGAGTTTGCCACAATTGTGGACGATGGACCCGGTGGAATATATATCGCGACAGTGGAGAAATTCGGGGAGACTTTGAAGAAACTTGTTGAACAATGGCAGGTCGATCCGACAAATTTCCAAGATGTTGAACGCAAGATCGAGGAACTCAGCTGGATGAACGTAATGATCTACGGAATTGGCGGATGGCAGGAGGGACAGCCTTTCAATGCTGATTTCTTCACGTAAGCTTCATGCCAGCTAAATCCAATCGTGACCTGATTTGAACTACAGTATGCACATGGTCACATCCTCTATTTTCCTACCCTCTTTCATGGCTTACCTCACTCCTTCCTCGCAAGAGCTCTTCCTCCGTAGTTACCTTTTCGTATCCCTCGCCTGGTGGATTGCGCGCGGTCGACCGGCTCTTGATATCACCAAATTCTTCTCCGCCACCAACTCTAAGTTGTCTACCAACAAAGTTCCAAAGCCACACCAGTCTGCCGTTACTTCATCCAACGTCCCTAACCCATGGCTCCCCCTGATTGCGAACAGCGTCATCCACCCGGATGTTCACCACGCGAAGTTGCAGCGCGCTCTAGTGCATTACGGGAGATTGTATGGGACGAGGGTGGCGGGGAGTCAAGACTTCAAAGGGACGGAGCTGGAGGGCGCGGAGGTGTTGGATGGAAACTTGTTTGTGCGAGTCGCGATGCTGACGGATGCGAGACTCGGGAGAGTCATGGATGGTGAGGAGGATAGGTTCTGGGATCGTTCGGGATTTTATCAAAGTGGGGATAAGAAGGAGAGGTAGTCATTCTAGGCCTCGCTGAGGCGTAAATGGCGCTTTCAATCTGCATTTCAATTGTATCATGAACGAGAAATGAACACGCCCTGCGCTGCACTTGTGTACCCGTAATGTACTTCCAAGGCTACGACCATTACAAGCATCCCTAGCAGAATGGGGCACCATTTCCTTGAACTAAGCCACTAGCAGTGTAAGAACATCATTGGACTGGCCGTAAGCACGATAGGCAGGACTCGGATGGTACGTATGGGCCTCCTTGGGTGAACAGATGTGCATTGGTAGAAACCCTAATAAATATAGCACCATGTCAAACTACACAAAAGCTTCTACAAAGCTACGGCGACGATTGGCTGGAAATATTACATATAGATCTATGGCGCGAGGATTAAAGCCCGCCCTTTATTTCACAATCTAATTTTCAGTCAGAGAGAGGACCAGGGTTGATAAACAGGTTCACAAATGCTACACATGCAAGGGCACTCCCAGCTGCAAGAGCTACACCACCAATTGACGCCTTTCCCTTGCCTGACCAGTCTTCATCAGTCATTATAATCACATTAAATGCCTTTTTGCCCAGCCCTAAAACATTGCTGTTGCAATAACATCGCTGAAAGAAACCGCTCAAGTGGAACAGAGACAAACATACGAGCCATGTTGCGTTAATGGACGCAATAACTTTCCCCAGACGACGAAGAGCGATGGAGAGCTGTCTCGCAAGTGCGCTCCGGGTAGGGGTCTTCTCAGACATTGCAACCATGGAGTAGTGGGATAGAAAACTGGAGAGGACAAGAATTATCCAGATGATAGTGGACAGCGTGCCATACAGCAGATAGGCAGCTGATCGACATCCGAGCCCTGGGAAATACCGGGCATATTAGCATACGAAATTGCCTGTGACGAGTGTCCTACCAATCGTTGGTGAAAACCAGACGATAACAACAGCTGCGCCCGTAGTACCCCATTGCAAAGCAAGTGCGAGAATAGACGCAACAAGAAACCGGGACCGTATGCCATGCATCAAGCCAGTTTGTCTAGCAGTGGTTGGTTTGGCTGGTGAACAATATCCATTTACCTGGGTTGCAGTGCCCACCCTGCTCCTGGGCCCAGGACCCTGTTCTGTACCTTCCCATTCCACCAGCGGGTCGACCGGAACAAGGTCACTGGCATGTTTCGAAGCCTCGCGAAAGGCAATAAATACGTCCTCCACAGCGCGAGGCCAAGAGAAGATGCGTGAATAATTGTAGATTGGAGGACTGCGCTGCTCGTCATATCGCATAGAGTCGGCGGTGAAATTTGCAAGCGAAAAAGCGTGATGGTCAGAACGTGATCTTGCCAAAACAGGCAGACCAAACGAGGCCGCGACATAGGCGATTAGATTGGCGCGTTTGATTGCTTTATGCAGGCGCGCCGAGTCACATCTGGGGGAAAGCTGAAGCCAACCTATGACAATAGGCAGTAACCAAAGCCATAGCGATCCGATTCCTGGATGATTCGTGCGATTTGTCCGATCAACGAGGGTGTCAATGAGGGTAATGGCATACGCGATGACAACCCAGGCAATAGATGTCACCGCAGACACTGACCACGTGTGGGTGTAATCCAACCATTCATCTAGCTCCTTCCACCACCTATCATTTACGTGAAGTACAATGAGCGATGCCAAACGGGATTCATCCGTGGAAATGGTTAGTGGAGCCTGTTGAAGGCTGTTGAGAATTTTGACGGCATATTCGATGTTTGGGTAATTGTATTCTTCGGAACGTTGAGCGATCCATCGTCCGTTAAGCACAGTTAATGCCAATGAATAGGCTGCTAGTGTTGGAGAGCCGACGGTAAGCAAAACAGATACGAGATTATCAAACTTGTCGTGGGCGCCAAATGGCAATTGTGATACAAGGGCCAGCCATGGGAGTAACCATGTGCCTACCTCCTGGGCAAAAGGTGGCCAAGAGAAAGGCTCTGAGGATGCTCCACATGCGCGGACACAAAGGTCATAAGTGATGGCTGTCGCCTTTGAGATGTCCGACACAGGGCGGCCATGGTTATCTGTTCCACCAACTAACCCAAAAGTCCCATTCCGGACCTCCAGGATGCATGAATCGAAGTCGACAGCAGTGGCAACAGGAAGGTTGAAAAGAAGCAGAACGAGGACAACTATGGCTTTCGCGAGAGGTCAAAATAATATAAGGAGAGATAACTTCATAACACTCACTATGTATTGACAGCGGCATGGCAGCATCCCGTACTGTGTGCCACTGGTATAGGTGCATCCCAGCGGGAAAACCCTCGTTTAGCTTTAGAAGAGTAAGCAAAGAACATTTGATTTCAAGGAATCAAGCTGTATATCCCTCAGGAACTTGCTGCCGATTTAGTAGCCACTATGTAGCATGTGCCCCATGTTCCTGGCATCCACAATCATACGCCGAACAAATTGTAATCGACCAATCAGAAATTCAGGATGACTGCAGTGAATATTACTTAGCTCAAAATGAATTAACGGAACAAATCTCGATTCTCGACTCGGAGGCATTTGATTATTAAACAGCAGCACAGAGTTAATTGCGACGTCTTGAGGCAGTGGTTGTTAATATCATGACAGATACTACAGCGTGCCATGCGGAATCTGAGAAGGGGTTTCAGGCTCTGGCTGATAGCTCTGGCTGATACAGATGCCAAATGTCAAATGAGTCACGTCGTCACCACCAACTTACGTCACTGTCTTCCCACGCCACCCCTTTCACTATGCTAGCGATGCGTTGTTATGTAATCACGGCCAGCCAATTCATCATTCCATGCGAAAATATAACGGAGGGATCGTAGATGAACCATCAGATTGCATGTTCACCTTCAGTAGCGGGGATCATGCGATGATAAGTGCGGCTGCCTGCTAATGTAACAGCTGAAAACTCCAGAGTCGAAATGCATGAAATCGCCATCATTTACACCAAGTGCTGTCATTGTGAATAACATTGAAAATTCGAGAGAGAGACCCTAGGTGTCGATGGTGAAGAAAAGTGTCCCATTCATCAGGAAAGGGGGCTATTGATGATAATCTGTGTGTGCCTCAAGGACCACAAACAAAACATTTCTCATTAGTCTGTTCCCCTGTCAAACACCTAGAAGTAGATGAGAACCGATGAGAAGTTTTAGGCATGAATGAAGGACAAACTTTGATGCCACAATATTTACACCGACGATTCCACTGAAGGTTTATGGAACGTATTTTCGCTGAGTCGTTCAAAGCCGCTAATTGCTCCCACCACACAGATGACATTCTGAAAGTAGATGTTGGAGAGGAGTGGCGAGCTTGTTGATGTGCGGTGGTGTTTTCATGTCTCGAAGTAGTTGCTTCTTGCTCAGTGAAGTGAGCCCTCCTCCGTCGTTGAGAAGAAACAACCTGAATCCTGTGATCTTCATTGTATGCCGACACAATTGAAATAAGTTTGATGTGTGTGTAATATGTGATATCACGTCTGCACGACTACAGAGATGGGGGAAAAGATATTCTAATCTGATGCCCGAAGGCGGACTTTCAGTGTTGACAGACAGGTGAGACACAGGGAGTTTTTTAAAGAGAGTCTGATGCTTCTAAGCTGAGCGGCATCGAGGAAGAGTACAGTGGGCCCGACTCCGAGTCGCGTCCCGGTAAATTCAGATCGATATCCCTTCTACTACTACTAGGTACTAGTATTAGGGTTCCGTATTGGTTCCGTTGCCAGTACTATAGTAGTAACTTAGCATGCCGATAAGTATCAAGATTAAATGGATACGAGATTCACTAGGAATGATTAATGATGCTTCAAGCTTCTAGGTTCTCGAAGAATCATTTCCCTAGTGTTGCAAAATATTTTATTTCGACCACTTCCTATCCACGTATCTCCCTCGGATACGCCGGAATATATAGCTTTGGACTACCTCACCATGCCCCAGCTTTCAGTTCCTTTCTATTCGACTTAGTTGTCATCCCATACGTGGTCTGAACATATTCACCTAGAGTTTCAAATCACGTGAATATGTCCTAAGCTAGAGCGAGGAGTCCTCGGCTTTGAGGAAGAAAAAGTAGCGGAACATCTTCAGAGAGGCTTATTGTAGTGGCTTGTGTCCAAGATTTAAGTGATTGAGGCTCGGAACACCCATTCTCAAAGTTTTGCAACAGTGATAGTAGAAGGCGTGGCTTGAACAAGGATATGTAGCCGTACCAATTCATAATCTCATCAAAATTTCGTTACTGCAATGAAAGTGCTTCATGTTATAATGATATATATATATATATAAATGTATAAGTACCGTTCACTTTATACGGGTGTCCATTGTGTATAGAGCTGATCATGTATTTATTATATGGGTAGATAAAAATCACTGTACTTTCACCGTCTTCGTGTGGCCCTCAGCTTCAGCTTCAGCTCTAATGCCCTCGGCCTCGACCTCGTCCATGAGCTTCTGCTCCAACTCTTTCTGCTTCTCCTTCGACGCGTTCTTCATAGCCTTTTTCGATGCCTCCACACGGGCACGGTACTCCCGGTACTTGTTATCCGTACCAAAGATGTGGTCCCACCAACGGAATGACGTGGAATAATTGTTGGTGAACGCCATGTGGTGGAAGTCATGGTGCTCCGCTCCCGACCAGAAGGGAAGGAAGTGCTGGAGGGACCATGGGAAGTCTATCGTACAAAACTGTCAGAACATCGTTCACTACGAATGGAGGGGGGTACATACCATATCCACTGTGAGCATCGATAGCTTGGAAGAGGCGGAGAACGACCCAAATATACATCGTCAAGATGTGAAACTCCCGCATATACCAGCAGTACAACAGCGGTCCAGAAAGGGTACCTGCCCCCAAAATAAGGGTCTCGACTGGATGGGCATATTCAGCCGCGAGTCCGAATGGGGCAGCATGTTGATGGTGTAATTTGTGGATATGCTTATAGAGAGGACCGGTGTGAAGTAACTTGTGGGCTATAACGAGGCATTCAGAAACACGCTCGATATAAACAAAGCAGAGCAAATAACCAACCGCAGTAGTGGAAAAAGTCCTCGAAGAAAAAGAAGAATGCGACCTGTGGCACCATAGTCTTCCATGAGGGGAAGGGCAGCTGGTAAGTCGACATGCCGAACGTTTCTGCCATGGGGTGGAAGAACCAGATCTACGAAAGGGCACACGTTAAGAAGTATCTCTACATCATGACGGAATAGATTTTACACCAGGTAGCTCAATAGCGAAGTGCGAGAACAGAACGTATTTGGTGCAAGCCCACTGCTCTGCGGCCGTAGGTATTTTCGTAGGCTGCAGTTTCCACTTTCGGAAGTAGGGCATAGCGTCGATGATGATCCACGGGACGCAGCGTCCGAAGTAGACAATCTACGAGAAACATTTGGTTGAAAGTATGAAGGGAACGGAATTGAACACACTTCGTGCATAATGAAGCTCATTAGCCCAGTAGCGATAATGGGGTCTCCGATCATGATGTACCAGTTAGCCCATTGCTTCTCGAACCAGTTGAGGGATGAGAAGTCGGTGCCAACATAGAGGTCGTTGTGGAGAGGGATGCCCGTCGAGTTGAAAGACATGGCGAGCAAACAAGAGCGAACCGAAGAAATTGCTCCCAACTCTCACTTTTTATAGGTCTTGGGAACCACACCACTTTTCAAAAAATATGTAGGTCACGTGCGTGTGCTAATCGCTGACTATAAATAGCATACATAATGGACACTCCAGGATTGATTTATATACTATGTTCCATAAATTAGATTGACTGGTCCATCATACTCTCAAGCAGGTTTTCTCTACCCAGAATTGAAAAACGAGAACATGGTGACGCAGTGAACTCAGCTTTTTGCCGAGTCAATGATTGGCAAGTCACAAGCCGCAGTACCAACATCAAGAACCTGCAGCTGGATATCCTCCGACATAGAGCGGTGATGTGTTTCGATGCCGAATGTTTCGGACGGCGAGTCCTCCTTGCCGAGTAGTTTTAAACTATTCGCGTGATCAGTTTACATAGAACACGTTGGACAAGTATCGTTGAGCTTACATCCACAGAGGAATAAGACTCCCAGGTGGGATGTCCCATGGTTCTGACATCTCGTAGTTGTTTGACGGGACGATGCGCCCATTGGTCGCGTACATTATAAGGAATGGGATACCGTTGATGAGCATATACGAGAGGACACCAGCAATGACCCCGTATGCGATGCTGATGTCATGGTCAACGTTAGTCAGTAGCCAGAGAGAGCTCTCGGAAAACATACTTGAAAGTAAGAGGTATAGTAATAATAGTAAGGAAAGCAGGTACGGCATCACCAGGGTAGTCCCAATTAATCTCGCGAACGCTGCATAGAGATAAGCGATAAAAGTAGTGCTTAGGTCAAACACGTACTTGCGAATCATTAACGATCCAACGATGACTAAGGCACCACCCGTTGCCCATCCAGGAATTGAAGCGAAGATGGGAGAAAAGAACACAGAGACTAAGAATGCGATCCCGGTCACCACTGCAGTAATACCTGTTTTTCCGCCCTCTGCCGAAAACATGGATCAATGTCCACAATTACTAAACTGGTAAAGCTTACCACTGATCCCGGTAGCGCTCTCTATAAATGCAGTCACAGGGCTTGTGCCCAATAAAGCGCCGATGACAATTGAAAACGCATCGACGCAGTACGCGATTGTCGAGTTCTCGAAATCCATCGTAACGGGATCTCGTAGCCCAGCAAACCTCGCCATTGAGTACAGGGTCCTGTCGCAACGGGGAAATCAATGATAAATTAATTGGAGGATAGCACTGTTATGCACCCAGTTGTATCTGTTCGTTTCACGGCGTCAATCATGATAGTAATACTACGGGCTACGCATACCGAGGATATCAACGTATAGGAAGGTTATCAGGGCATACCACACATGACCATTACTGGCGCAGGTTTCAAAACAAAGTAAACCTAGGTTTCACATAACTCACCCATAATTAAACTAAATATTAAGATTCAATTAGTCTGCTATTATAATCAAAGTTGGGCTCCGACGTACCGTAAGTACATTCCCTGTCATTGTAATCTTGTCAAACGACACGACCTTCTTGAAGTAGTCAAAGAGTGCATCGCCGTCTGCGGTGTACGGAAAATAAGTAACAGGAGTCGGCCGAGGCCAAGAGACGATGGAAGTGAGGAAAATCCCAATGAGAATCGATCCCCGAATCCGGTAGAGCATGAGAAGTGACGTGAGAATTCTTGACGCAAAGGATAAGTTGTAAGTGGAGAGTGCAACCGATAAGACGCACCCCCCAAGGAAAATCCCAAGCCACATCGTGGGACTTCTCAGAACACCCCCGGCACAAAAGTGGGGGAGAGTTGCGTTAACGTAGTCTGTTCTAGAATGTCAATGAGTAGATAATCAGGGAAGAGTAAGTTTACTTTCTGGGGTGCAGCCGCCGAGTGCAACTAGCGTGGATGTCGAACCGCCTACTACACCGAGACCATTGGAAGCTATGCCATAACTCCGGTAAGTCAGGATCCTCAGTATTGCGGTACAATGACGTACACAGTCCGATAAAGCTGGGTCATTCGAGCGATAAATTTAAGAAGTTAAAAATCGGTAGGAAGAACGTACGCAATGAAAAGTCCAATGCCCGATCCGACAGCGAGAACCAGGGATTGAGGCATTAACCGTACCAGCCATTGTCGGAGACCAAGCAAAGACAGCACCATGAAAATCCACCTAAGCGACGAAAATTTACATGTCAGTTGGTTAAACACTTCATAATGCACGGCACACACCCTTCCAGGAAGACAGCTGATAAAGCTTCTGAATACGAGATAATTCCAGAACCATGGAAGCCGACAACAGAATAGGCAAACTAAAGCGTTGTATTAACGCAAAATCAATTAGAGTACCTGAGGAAGAGTTAAAACTCGGACATATGAGTTCAGCGAAAGGCCCGGAGCTAGTCCTACGGGAAGATTGGCGAGTAGGCCCATAAGGAACGAAGAAAGAGCAGCTATCGCTGCAGTCGCCGTAATCATATCCCGCCGGACCGCAGCCACGCATGTCAGGTAGGTTTTATTCGTCATGCATTGGTCATTTGTGGGACAGACACACGGTCCGCCTGAATCGGATATGATAGTTGCGTTCACTGAGATCTGATGAAATGTAAGGTTTGCAAGTGGCAAGTCGAAGGAAGGATGCACACAATGTAGGCCATTGCCGCCTGCCAAGCATATAGTGTTAGAATGTATGTAACAAGGAGGGCGACTTTGGTACTTACCCAGGTTGTGAAGCCTGCACGGATTTCAGTCTACAACGATAAGTTAATTACACGCACTCCCACAGCAATCAATGGTGGACACACGGTAAATCGTGAGCCAATGCGCTCTTTGTTGGCACCTGAACCTTCCAATTTGAACCATCTCCCAACAACCGAAAGCGCAACCTATTTGATCGACTTGAGTAACCTGCGCAAAGCAGCGGACAAAATACAGACCTTATTGTTCAGTCGCTCAACGACACCAGTCATGACTCTACGTTGACGGGATCAGCGACACGAAGAGGACCAGATAAGAGAATGGAACCGACCTGCTGTGGTCATCTGTTAGTGCCTTTCTAGTCTAGTTTTTACTTGATCTCAGCGTCCCTAGGACTGCTTGATTCCAGTAAGTCCAATCGGTGATCATTAGTAGCCAGAAACCGAATCCACCCTGAGAAACAGCACTCAGATCCAGGAACGATCACTTGTTGGCAACGTAATCTGTCAACAATCAAGGAGCTCGGACTCGGAACTTGAAGCTTGAAGTATCGTCGGTCATGTTCTTGTTCTTTACCATGTTCCAACATGTTGGCTACGGCGACCAGGTTATATGGAGGTCCAAACTTCTAAAGATTGACGAGGGGCTCGATGGACGAGACATCCATCTTGTTGAGTCTGTTCTAAGACGAGAATCTACCTGGTGATAAGCATGGTACCTTCTAGCCCCATAAGCTATACATCGTTGAAACAGTGATGCTTCTCCGAAAGTCCATGATCAGCCCCTTCGGAAGTTGTATCATCTCCCCGGTTACACGGAAGAGGCCGCGGGTTCTGTATTGGGCGAGAACACAATGGCAATTCAAGTGCATATTTTCAATAGTATGTACATATAAACAGTACTACCCCGCAGGAATGATTGATATCTACAACAACCCAATAATCTCATATTTACTCGGTCTGCAAAACCACTACTAAAGTAGTGAGTGGAATTAGTTGAATAGGAACAAAGTATTAGTTTTAGGTAGGAACTTTTAGGTACTAGGGACAATAGTAGTGTGGCGGGAAATAGACATTTGTAAATTGCAGCTGCAAATTAGCCTGGCT
>QLOK01001014.1:0-18444 GCA_003313805.1 Tricholoma flavovirens
CCTAGTGTCCGAGCGGAGTCTGCTCAGACTCGGGGGGGGAGTGTAAAGTACTGGCTTGACTTGGCAATGCCATGCTGGGATTCAGGCAATCCAGCTTGATTTTCAACAATGGATGCAAATTCTTCATCATTGGTCAGATATGGGCCCTTGCTTTCAGGTTCAGTCTCGCTGTTGATGATGACTACACACAGAAGAGGTGTAGAGGAGATTGCTGGCCGAAAACGTCCAGAGGGAGAGGGCATTGTGCATTGGTGGGTGTTGGGATTTACTTCTTGACTGAGCTGACGACTTTTATCCTTGCTGTCTGTGCCCTTGCAACTTACATTCATGATCTGGTTAGTTGTTGTATCCCTGAATAGATTAATAGTGCTAATGTCATAATTTCATCCAGGGACAATCAAGGATGCCACATAAGTAAAGTACACAATGTTGTGCATGATCCGACCACCTGATCACATCTGCTAACACTCCCCTGGCACTAGAACTTCCATCCTTTTCACTAGGGTGTGTAGGTATGCAGGTTCCATGCATCATACAAGATCTGACTCATATTTGGTACATCAATTAGGTCTTGCAGATGCTCAAATCACTGCCATTCTTGCACTAGAACCTTTTTACCATGGATACAGGCAGGTTCAGGACATTATGCAAGATCCATGCCAAGTAGTCACTCAATAATTCTTCCTGCTCAATTAATTGGATATGTAAATGCAGGTTGCGGCTGCTCTCAGGTCAAAATGACCCTTGCACTAGAAGTGTTGCCAGTAACTAACTGCATGGACAATTTCCCCATCTACATATGGTTTATCAATGGATCATATCCCTTCTCATGCTTATAAACAAGCTTCACCTTGTTGTGCCCCATGATGAGATCAATGGCCCCAAAGTCTCACTCAGCTAAACCTGCCAAGGTGAAGTCAACATCAAGCACATCTGCTGCGAAAACCAAGCAAGAATTATTGAAGGGTCATAAACCAGGTCTTGTACTTTGTCTTCCTGTATGGCGATGACTTATTGCATCCATAAAACACAGCTGTATCTCCTAGCATGAAGGAAAACTACAAGAAAATCAAACAGGAAGTATTGAATGGTTGTAAACCAGGTCTCATACCTTGTCTTCCTGTGTGACAATCACTTATTGTATTTAAAGCACACAGGTGTATCTTCTAGCATGAAGGAAAACCACAAGAAAATCAAACAGGAATTATTGAAGGGTCATAAACTAAGTCCGTACTTTGTCCTCCTGACAGTCACTTATTGCAATCTACAAAGTCATAGCTGTACCCCCCAGCATGAAGGAAAACCACAAGATTAAGCAGGAATTGGTGAAGAACTCTAAATGAGGTTGGTACTTTGTTGTCTCTCACAACAATCACTTATTGCATCCAAAACATAGCCATATCTTCCAGTGATGCATGATTGAAAAAACTGGAAGGCATGTCAATATCCATGTATTGTTTATTATGCTTACTGTTGTACTTCTTTCCTGTTTGCAGCCGAGAACAATGCCTTGTGAATGACTCTGGCTGGATGATGGGGAGACATACATACAGTCTCCTTCGAGTGAGTCCTACCAGTGTGCACACTTATCTCTCGCTCATGATTGCAGCATGCTGTCTGGGACCTATCAGCCAAAGCAGGGCTCGACTGTGCAGTAGTGTGGCACTGCCAACCCAAAGAACTTATCAGCAAGATTATTGGAGCTGTATGGGTCCTTCCCTTTTACTTTTTACTTGTTACACATCAAAAATATTATTCTCTAGGCACGACAGTGTCACAACAATTTCAAGAAGTTCCCACATGGTTGGCCCCTCAAAGAATTCCTCAAATTGAATCTCAAGAACAAACATGTGTGTGCACGTAAATGAGGATATCTGGGAGATCAGACAAATTGTGATATGGAAGGGGATGAGGGTGGCAACAGAAGCGAAGTAAGTGACGATGGGAATGATGGTGACAAGGGGGCCAGCAACAACAGCAGTGATGGAGCTGGTAGCAACAATGGCAGTGACAATGGGACCAGTGACAATGACAATGACCAGGGTGGCAACAACAACAGGGCTGGTGACTACAGTGACCACGACAGGGCCAGCAGCTATGATGTGGCTGGTGGCCATGATGGAGCCGGTGACTATGAGGATGAGTGGTATTTGGGGTAGGAGGATAGGTTGAGGAAGAGGAAAGAAAAGCCAATCCTACCAACAACAATAGTAGCTATTCAATAAGTTGTGGTCTGCATCTTAACTAGCAAATTAGTTCTTTCAAATTGATGAATTTAAATAAGTTTATATTTCAAATGTTCTATCATTACTGAGTAGCCTATTGAAAACCCACCTGGAGTGGATGAATTTTCTACCATGTGATAAAATGACAGGGTATGAAACATGCAGTTTTGACATGAAGTTCATCACCTTCATTTGTACCTTTAAAAAATGAAAATGATACCATGGTATGATATAATTACTGGCTGATAGGTTAACCTCTCTGGGATGAAATTTATTCCCTCTCTGGATTGTATTTATTCGCTCCAGGTATTATATTCAATACTTGTAGACACTACTAATGGTATGAATTTACATATTAAGAGGGGGGAATTGGGGTATGAATTTCTGGCACTGGGGGTCCACAGTGATAATTTTAAGGAAAAATATATGCTTAATTGGCTTATTCTCCTTAATTGAGCATTAAGCAGATTAAGCAAATTAAGCAGACCTTTGATTTTGCTGATGTGTAGACCAACTGGTTTAGTTACATGTAGTCTACATGTAAATAGACTGGTTGCAACCAACTGCAACCAACTATCAATAAGATTAAGGGCAACCACAACCAATACAAAAACCAGACCATGGTTTGGTCTAGTTCAGTTGCTGGTTTTTTTCAGTTCCATAGACTGGACTTTAAAACACTAGTTAGATGTTCTCTCCTGGATTGGCAGTTGCAGGATAAACTGAAGACAAAGGATTGTTGACATTGATACACATAGTCAGTCTTTGCCAGATGGTAGTGATAAACTCTGAAACCTTACCTCAGGCTGGGATCTTGGATGAGTTTCAGGATCCCTGGAGCCCACTGGTGGATCACATACATGTTGTATAGTGGAGTAAGCATTGTATCCAGGTGCCTTGGGACCTTCTGCTGATGGGAAATCCTACAAATGTCATGGATGAATCAATGCATTTGCAAATTAAAGACAAACTCACCCCAAATATGGTTGTTCATGGTAGCCATTTTAGGGCCATTTTTGGCTCATTTTCAGCTTCATTTTTGGATCATTTTTGGGTGTTTGGCAGAAGAATGATCAGAATGGACCAAAAAGTGATGTGAAAAATGAAGCGAAAAATGGCTACTGTGAACGCTCTGAAATGCAAACATCTGGAAAATGAAGTAAAAATACATTTTACCTACCTCCGGCAGTCCTTGGCACATTCAAACTCCCCCTCAAAGAACTTCGTGAAATTACATATTGTTACAAGTCCATCACCCAAACATGTACTAAGTAACTCATTGCTGACATGTTTTCAGGCCTTTCCAACTTATTGAAGTTAACATTAGAGTGAAATTCAGTTTTTCTTCACTCATTCAAGCTATAAAATATTAACTACAAAAGACAAAAGTAAAGTAAATGGCCATGTGTGGAAAGTGGGTGGCCCTGTGCTAGTAGCCTCCTTGCCACATCATACCCTTGTCACATCACAGTAACCCCCTCATTGCAACCACATCTCCTTGTTGAGTGGTGGTCCCTCATCGTGTTGACTCCTTAGCACCTCATATCCACCCTGCAAGCAGTTTCTCACAGCGGAGGTAGGGGGTGCCATTGTCATGGTTCCCCTCTTCATCATGGGAGGTGGTAATGAGCCATTAGCACCTGATCCACCCTGCAAGCAAATGCTAACAGTGGTGGGTGTCAGGTGCTGGGCATTTGCCCCCCCCATTCTCCGTCCTCATGCCCTCACCATCCAATCAGCACCCACAATCCAACCTACAAGCAGTGGCTTGTAGGTGCAGGTGGGGGCTGTGTCTTTTGGTGTCATGTGTTCATGGTCCTGCTCACAGTGATGAGGGTGCAGGTATTGTTGCTGTTGGGTGTTGCTGAGGCTAGTAGGGTCAGTGGTGACATGGTGGGTTTACGAAGGGCATTGGTGTGTACCTCATGGGTTGGGGTGGGGTTGTCTCATGTCGGTATCCATCATTTCCAGTAGTTTAGCTCTAAAAAGCAAAACAAAACAGTTAGTTAGTTGACAGAAATGAGAAATGATCAAAAAAAAAAGCTTATCTAGCCCCAATGATGACTGTGTCATTGGGTGCCCCTTCTCAGCCCCTCAACCCCTGGCATTGTTCCTCCTCCCTGCAGTCTTCTGTCATCTCCTCCCCTTCCCCTTGTCATCCAAGCAGCACCCACAATCCACCCTATGAGCAGTGGCTCATAGGCATGGGGGTGCTGTGTCGTTCAGTGTTGTGTGTTCATGGACCTACTTGGAGGTGCATTACTGGTAGTATAGATCCTAAAAATGAGTCAGTTTATAGTAAGAAGAAATGGACAAAAAAACATATCCTAGAGCCCAAACAACAAGCAGCAACCCATCATTTGGGCTTACATTGCTGAAACGGGTTGTTTTCAGCCATGAGTGGCTCTTGCAGGCATGGAAGTGGTGCCAGAGTGGTGATGGTGAGTGGTGATGGAGTTGGTGGTGGTAGAGGTTTGAGAAAGGGAGGGCATGTCAGTGTCAATGGTGGTGGTGGAGGTTTGATGTGCCAGCGATTAGGCATCGGAGCAGACCTCAAAAGCACGATGAAAATGTAAAGTGAAAATGAAAGTGAAAATGACCATTTTTCAGTTCATTCTCATCTCATTCTGAAGTTCATTTTTCAAAAATGAATGAAAAATGAAAACTGAAAATGAGCCAAAAATGAGCTGAAAATGGCTACTGTGAACAACCCTAATGGTTGAGAATCCCCTTTGACTGGAATTCTAGCACTGTGCTTAGTGTGCTTCTTATGTGGAGGTGGGTGTACAGAAGGAGTGACTGGATCTTCTGTGGATACTCTAGTTCTCTTGGCATTGGGAGGGGGGATCAACAGATGCATGCTTTGAATGCTCTTGCTTCTCAAGGTTGCTATGAAATCTGATTTCCAGTGATTGTCACAGAGGTGAAGCTCAGGAAATTTCTTCTCCATCTCATTCTGGTGATAATACTCAAACCAGAAACCTAAACAAACCACTAAAATGGCTCTGTTCAGTATAACACAAGTCAGAGGAAGGTTGTGAGTCATTCTAAACTTTCACCAATCTCCGGAAATGATCAACAAATTGATAGGATGCTATTTTGGGATATGAGATGCTATTTCAGGAGCTTCAAAGCTATTTCTGGATGTTTTCAAGGATTTCTGAGGATTTCTGAGGATCTTTGAGATATTTTCAAGACTGCAAAATGGGTTTCAATGGTAGGAACGAGTGATGCAAGGGTATAGCAAGGTGTGGGAAGTAATATTGAGGTTTTCAAAATTCAAAGTGATTTTCACAGAGGAACGAGTGATGCGATGGTATAGCGAGGTGTGGAAAGTAATATTAAGGTCTTCTTCAAAGTGATTTTTGTGATGTATGAACAATTTTTGAGGATTTGAAAATACTGTTAGATAAAAATCATGATTGATGTGAGGGTAGATAGATGTTACGAAAGGTGAACAATGATGAATGTGAGAGGATACTATCATAGGTCACCATCTGGACCACCCTGGGTACTGGGCCAATCTGGTATTTACAGTCTACAGAGCAAAAAATCTGGAGATATGTATGCTTGAATTTGAAGAAGACACATACAGAAAGCTATATCCAGCAGCAGATTGACCAGTGGTAATGCTTCATTGAGTTATGGTGCTGGTCATGTGGCATGTAGGCTGTCTCAGCATGAATACTAAACTTGCCAAATATGGGAAAACCTCCCTCTGAATTAGTAAATTGCATTGAGAAAGTTGCAGCATTTATTGCTCTGCTCAATCTGTTAGTAATTCCCTTCATTTTGCATGTCTTATTTCATGCAAAAGTAATAAGATGAACTACCTCAGCCATGACTGGCCCACTTCCCAGGTTTTGTCAATTTGTGAGTCACCATCAAAATGCATTCATGTGAGGTGCCACAGGATGCCTACAACAATGGCACATATCTGAATTTCTTCCTAATACCCCAGATGGCCTACATGCCACATTTGAAGACCTACAATAATCTGCATTCACTTGTATCTCATCATAAACCCTTAGGTGGTCCAGTACCTGACCTTTGATAGTAATGATAATTTCAAGAGTGAGAACAAGGATGATGGGTTTTGACAAAATCTGATGAATTTTCGGATTGAAACTTCGTGACTAACAATGAGAAGAGAGTTCTAGCTCTCAACTCTTAATACTACATGAATGTGGGACGCTTCCATTCTCTTACTTAATGTAAATAGTACAAGTTTTATGTAGTTTAAAAGAATAAAGCTAAAAGGGGAAATGAAGTGCAAAGACAACATGAAGCAAAAGAAAACATATGGACATTCAAAACAAGTTTATAAACCATATGGAACAATAACCATGAGTCAAGGGAGTGTGGGAGACAATAAATCGAAATACAGACTGTCCTTTTGTTGTATGTATCCGAAAATATCACAAAAACATCGAAGAATATCAAAAAATATTGCAAACTGCCTCGAGGTGATATAGTGCACATGTCAGTGGCTGAAACGAGGCTCATTGAAGTAGATTAGACACGGAATAGTGACCTAACATGTGCAATAGTGTCTGGGGGCATGTAGAAATGATATCAATAGTTTGAAACATTTGAAAAAAGCTCGAAAATGATTGGAACACTGTGATAAGCTTGAGAAAGGCTGTGATGTTCGCGAAAATACATCGAGGATGTTCTGGGAGTGTCGCGAAGTAGCTGACAATGATTCAAAGGGTCCGCAATTGTCAAAAACATCTGAAAGCAGCTCGAAATATCACGAAAATGCTAAAAATAACCAAAATTTGATTGAACATCAGCAGGAACTGATCGCAAAGGTTCGGGGAGTGATCGTGAATGATCATCGAGGAGTAGGGGTATGTGCGAATGTCCGAAAATCGTTTTCAGAGCTTGATGCAAGCTGTGGACCTATCACTGGTATTGAGTAGCTACTGCAGTGTCAACCTTGCCCAAAGTTTTTGGTGCTTTCCCAATACCATTCTGGCCCACCCAGATCATTTTTCAAAAATGGAGTTCAGAATGAGATAAAAATGAACTGAAAAATGGAACACTTCCCTCCCTTTCACAAAAAATGGTCATTTTCGGTTTCATTTTCATGTTCCATTTTTGTGGTTCTTTCAAACTCTGCTCTGATGCCTGATCCTTTGCAGTGTCTGCCACTGTCAACAACACCCTCTCCCTCACACCTCAACCACCATCACAACTCCATCACCACCCATCACCACCCACCACCATCCTCCTATGCCCACTCCCATGCCTGAAAGAGCCATGAGTAGCCACACACAATCTATTTCAGATGGAACATGATCCCAGACAATGGCAACCCATCATTTGGGCTCTAGGGTATTTTTTTTTGTTCATTTCTTCTTATAAGCTAACTAACTGTACTTAGGCTATAGCATGGATTTCAGGAACCTGTGTGTGTTATGGGTATGGGTAGGAATGGGTACAAGTATGGGTCATGGTTTCCATGACCAGCAACCCATGCCTACCCTCACCAGGAGAGTTCACGGTCTAATACATACCTAGTAAATTACATGATGTACAATTATATATCTACTTATTAAAATAAAAACTGGGGCAAGCCCATCTTAAAACGGGAAAATGGGAGGTTTATATACCCCTAGGTGCACTGACCATTTGGTCTTGTGTGCACATCACATCTTTGTTGATTGTTGACATGTTATTTACCTACATTTGTACTTACTGTGTATCATTAGATGACTCCTCCCTCATCCACCTACCACCACTATTGCCCACTCCTTCAACCCACACTGCCCCACACCCATGCCCCTCAACATGCCAAACACAGCCACAGCCAGAAGACAGAAAACAGGCCCAGGTAAGTTTTTTTCTTCTTTTTCTACTTTTTACTAACTACTTTGATTTCATTTTTAGGTTATAATCATCTTGTAATGATGGGCCCAACTCTGCTACCCCACCCTATGCCACCACTGTAAGCCCCTGCTTGCAGGGTGGATGGCAGGGTGATGACCAACCAGCAGTGACAGGGATGACAGGGAACAGCCAACAACAGGGAAAGCCAACAAATGACAGCAACAACAATGGTGCAACCGGTGACCCAGACAATGAGGGAACAGGGACAATACCACCAGCAACACCAGTGCAAGCACCCACTGCCAACAGTCCTCAAACACGATGACAACCAGGTCCAGGAACAAGGATCAGGGGACAACACCAACAACAACAGGGGCAGGATGACAACAACAATGATGGGGGGAGGGCAACAATGATGGAGGGATGACACTACTGACCCCAATTGCCATCACCACAGCCCCCCCAACCACTGCTGTGAGCAACTGCTTGTGGGGTGGAAACGGGGAGCAATTGGGATAGGAATGATGGGAGAGGGAGTGAGCATGACAATGACAATAAAGAAGACAAACAGGAGGAGGACAACCAAAACAATGATGGCCAATGACAACAGGTCAGGGAGGGGGACAACAATGATGAGGGGGACAATGACTAGGCAATGCAAGATGAGGATGACCCAGTACCCCCCACTACCACTGCATGGTGACAGCCACCACTACAATAGCACCCCCAACCACTGCTGTGAGCAACTGTTTGCAGGGTGGAAACAGGGAGCAATTAGGCAGGGACAATGGGGGGCCTGAGAGACATTGTCAATGTCTCTTGGGCTGTAAGTTTATTATTTTTCTTGTCTTCTCCTTTTTATTCCTACTAACTAATGTCACTCACTTAAAGTATGACTGCCACCCCTCTCTTGGGGAGGTGACAATTAAATGAGTTAGTTTAGATAGAATTAATTTATATAATCTATATACTTGGTATGAGACCTGCATGGGAATCAACACCTGTGGGACCTGCTGGCTGTCCAAAACCTGTGAGTCAACAGGTTAATCCCCATGCAGGTACAGGTATGGGTAGAGCTCTGGGTACCCATGGGAGTATTCATGCCATTGCCTAACTATACTTTCCATTTTTAGGATCTGTAATGACAGATGGCAATGTGGCACAACCCATACCCACACTCATTTGCACTACCCCTCCACCCCATCCAAACAGGATGTGAGGGGTCTTGATTAGGCTTGGAAGATCTGGGAGGGGCACTGGGAGACCTGTGAAGGGGGGGACCCATCAGGTAAGCACCAGCCAACCCCTCCTTGGTGCCACATCACTAATACATGATGCCCACCCTCAACATGATATATTGATGCCACACTTGCTTCCAGCCTTACAAGCAACTGCTCATAAGGTGAATCACAAGTGAAACCAGCTGACAATGACCCAATCGCTGCACCACCCATCCCAACCTCATGAGCAACTGCGCTTGGGGTGGACTGTGGGTGGAACAACAATAATGGTGCCCACTATGAGGGACATGGCATCCACACCATGTCTACAAGCAACTGCTTGTAGGGTGGATCATGGGTGCAGCTCAAGTACAATGCCAGGTGCATGAAGACAAAGTGGATAAGATGGCACCCAGCACCCCACCACTGCCAGCCCTTGCTCACAGAGTGGATCAGGTGCTAACAAGCCTGTCACCATCTCCACAACAATGACAAGCAAGCAGGGGGAGGGGAGGGAGGGGAGGAGACAACAACAACACCAACACCAACACCAACACCAACACCAACAGCACCAGCATCAGCACTGCCAATGCATCACAGGACAATGACAGGGACAAGGGGGAGATGATGATGCCCATGGCACCAGACCCCTCCACTACAAGCAACTGCTCATAGGGAGGAAGGAAGACTGGTGTGTACAGGTGATGACAGGGAGGGACCAACAAGGGTTGATGACGATGACAGCACCCCCACCACCACTGTGAGCAACTGCTCACAGGGTGGATATTGGGTGCTGAGGAGGTGACACAATACAACAGGAGGAGCCACCATGACATGGTGCCACCCACCTTCCCATGTGTGGCTGCTTACTTCCATTTTTTTGCTTTCATAGTTATTTTTGTCATAGTAGTATATATCATAGTATAAAGGAATATATATATTTACTAAACACTATAACAAGTTTGAAGACTGAGGAGATACTACCAATTTTATTGGGCTGGTGATGAACTCATGCTAATAATGTTGTGTGAAGTCCTTTGAGGTGGAGTTTGAATGTGGCAAGCACTGCTGGAGGTAGGTAAAATGCATTTTTGCTTCATTTTCAGGATGTTTGTGTTTGAGTGTTCACAGTAGTCATTTTTCAGTTCATTTTTCACTTTATTTTGATCATTCTCTGCATGGGTGCCATGTGTCAGTGGAATGGCACCAAGAGGGGGGTTTGCTGGTGCTTACCTGACAAGTGTCCCCCTCCATGGGTCTCCCAGTGCCCCTCCCTGATCTCCTAAGCATAACCAAGACCCCTCACATCCCATTTGAATGGGGAGGAGGGGGTGGCTGTTGGTGTGGGTTGTGCCACATTGGCACCTGTCATTACCAGTAGTATAGATCCTAAAAATGAAAACTTCCAGGCAGTTAGCTTATAAAAGAAGAAACAAACAAAAAAAAGCATACCTTAGAGCACAAACAACAGGTTACATCCGAAACAGGTTGTTGGAGGCCACTCACAGTTCTTGCAGGTGTGAGAGGGGGCATAGAAGTGGGGATGGCAGGTGGTGACAGACACTGTGAGACTCATGGATGTGGAAAATCATCCAGTATTTCAGCCACTGAGGTGAGGGAATTGAGTAGAAAGTAATCTATTTGAGTAGAAAGTAATCTGTTCCAAGTAGAAAAGTAATCTGTTTAGAGTAGAGTTTTCATTCTTTATGGCCATTGAAAAGAATAAAAATCATCTGGTTTTCAGAGAAAAACATACCCTAAAATTCCCCCTCGAAAGGGATGGGTTTAGAGGTTGAAAACACCTCGGAATTTGTCCATATTCATACCCTGTTGAATTCATCCTTATGGATGACTTTCATCTTCTCAACATAGTAATTCACTACATTACAACCAGCTGTATTTTGCCCTTTTTTTGTGGGATTTTCAGAGGGTCGGGAAAGTGGTTATCCATCCACTTTGCAGAACCATTTCATTGTGCCATAGCAGCAAGTTTTTTGCCCTTTTTGGTGGGATTTTCAGAGGGTTGGGAAAGTGGTTATCCATCCACTTTGCAGAGCCATTTTATCATGCCATAGCAGCAAGTTTTTTGCTTGTTTTGGTGGGATTTTCAGAGGGTTGGGAAAGTGGTAATCCATCCACTTTGCAAAGCCATTTCATCATGCTATAGCAGCAAGTTTTCATGCTGTCTGTGAAGTATTTTCATAACTTGCCAACTGAAACTATTCATACATTTAATGACAAGTTTTCACAATGGTAGGGAAAATTATTCAATCAATTAAGAGACAATTCTCATCACAATAAGTACTTATTCATCCTCCTCCTCATCACCTTTGAATTCCCCATTGTCCTCATTTCATGACCATTGCCTCCTGCATTATTTGAATTACTGAGTTCTTCAAGATATCCCCATTTATGTGCATAAGCGCGCTTGTTCTTGAGGCTAGACTTGATGAATTCTTCAATTGCCCATCCATGTGGGAATCACTTGAAATGTGTGTGGTGTTCTCGAGCCTAGGGGATTTGGGTGAAAGGGAATTTATAGAATACTAAAAATCAACGACGCACCACCCCGATGACCTGGGCAAGAAGGTGCTTGGGTTGGCGGTGCCATTTGATCGCACAGTCAAGCCCAGCCTTGTTGACTGCATCTTGGACACAGCGCTGCAAATATTCAGATCAGAATGAGTGTAAAAAAAGAAAGGAACTTACCTGAAGGGCACCATATAACTCATTATTGTCTTTGAGGCCCATTCTATCCTGAAGGTTAAACCTGTTGCCAGCAGAGCCCTTCTCCAGCTGTGGTATCATTGATCCAACATTTTCTTTCATGATGTTGGCCTTATGCAAGGCCGCAATCTCAGCTAAAAAGGTCAACATGGTATATCATGGTGGAGAGCAATTGCGCTCACCTGTAAGTTGTTTGATCTTGGCAGCAAAGATTTCTTCATTTGATTTTGCACCTATTGAAGTGAGGCAATAAGTAAAAGTCTCAACAGAAAATAAGATACTCACTTCTGGGACTTTGCATCTCGAGCAGCTCCTTCTTCGCTGTCTTGCTAATGGCATTGTTGTCTTGCTTATTTGACTTCACATCTATTCAAGTGAGGTGCTGAGAACCTTAATGGAAACAAAATACAATACTAACCTGTAGTGCTGGGCTTCCCGACCACATTTGCTTTCGTCTTCTGGCCACTAGTGGTTGACGCTAACTTTCCCTTTGCCATTTGTTTGGACTTTGCTGCTGAAGCTTTAGCCATGACAGTAAGTTGAGGATGAGATGCAATAGAGGATGAGATGCAATAGAGGATGAGATGCAATAGAGGATGAGATATGATATCCTGTCCTTATATACCCAAGGAAAGTGATGTTCCACATCCAAGACACTGGGAATGGCCTGATGTTTGTAAAGTAAAACAAAGGTCCATGAAATCAATACTGTCAGGGTTGAATTTAGTGTAAAATGGAGAGGAATGGTGACTGTGTACTGTTTTACAGCCGGACCTCAGGATGTTGCCAGGGGACGCCAGTGAAATGGTATTGTAAATTCACATATTTAGCAGAAGGAACTTGACGAAGAAGCACAGTGCTAGGTACTGTCGCTTACTGCCAGGGGGCACCAGTGAAATGGTATTGTAAATTTACATGTTTAGCAGAAGGGACTTGACGAAGAAGCATGGCGCTAGGTACTGTTGCTTAGCATTGACTGGATACTGTCGCTTAGCATTGACCAGATCTTGCATTAAATGTTGGGTAACATACAACACACAACTGTTAGCAGAAATGTTATAACTCATTGGACAGAGAGTGAGAAATTTAAATCCACAACCCACCATGACAACTCCAAGCTCCCGTTCCTCGTATCTCACCGCTGGTACCATTTGCAACTGAGTCGTGTATGACATTGACAACATAAGCGAAGGCGAGGGTAATGTGGAGAAAGTGTGACTGAACCTGACACAGAACCACATGACGATGAGCAATGGGATATCGGGCCAGAGAATCAGCTTGGGCTGCCAGAAAATCAGCATTGGGGTATTCACCTTTTGGATTGTGACAGTAGCAGGGAATCTAACAAAGAAGGTGAGTTCCTGTTCAACTGCAGAGATAATTTAGGTTGATGATTCAGCATAGGCAATGTCAAGTATGTGAATTCCGGTGTACAGGTGGACCCAGTTGCCAACAGCAGTGGAAGCAGAATAGCTGTTAATTGTTTCCCCAAATCAGAAGAAACGGTGAGCAGGATCTATTTGCTTACTTTCTTGGACTTAAAAATGGCTTCGAGGGTAATTTTTCTATTAGGATCCACATAGAGGGCAGCCATTATGTTGGCATGGTCTTCAACTTCAATTTCCAATGGAGTAAACAGGGAAGAGAGCAAGAGGATGCAGGCGTTATGGAGGGGCCAATGCCTGATTGTATGTGAGAGAAGCACCAGAGACTCAGCACATAGATTGCCTTGTTGATTGTCAGCAGCAACATTCATTGTGCTGTCCCAGTCCTGGGTGGCAAGAGATACTGAATAAATTTGCTTGATCTGATTGCTTGCCATTTCGGTGAACTTGTCATCCAAAAATTAGGTGTGATACTAAGAAAACATGAAGACCAACATACCTGACTTTACAGTATTGCTATTGCGTGAGGTGAGTCAAAGCTGCAGCTTACCAACCACAACTCCAGCTCAAAAGCTGGTTCACTGATATTTGTATAGAAATTATTTACTTACATACATTATAAACATAAAGTAAATCTATTTTGCACATATTTTGCGAGCCTGCTCACAAAGGGCAGTCATAACTGATTTGTTGCACTTATTATCCTCCTGTGTCTCGACAGCTACACATAGATGATCTGCACTGAGCTCTAGCTGTTCTCCTGTGAGACTGTCAGCTGCGTTCTCCGTCCTCTTCATGACACCCAAGATAATGATTGCAGTTTCTTGATCATACCTGTGGTGAATTTGCCACACATATTTGCTGCAATGCTTGCCTTTCATGATGACAAGTAATCCATTGTCATTGGTCGGATGGGGGTACTTTGGAGAAACCCATGCTGGGTCTACTGATTCTGATGT
This sequence comes from Tricholoma flavovirens, assembly GCA_003313805.1. Taxonomy (NCBI): domain Eukaryota; kingdom Fungi; phylum Basidiomycota; class Agaricomycetes; order Agaricales; family Tricholomataceae; genus Tricholoma; species Tricholoma flavovirens. The sequence continues at coordinate 14,352 of QLOK01001014.1, forward strand.
ATTGTACCTCACATGTCGAATACTTGGTTTTCCAGCAACCAATTCAAGAGTTATAGGCATCTCTTTGTCCTTGAAGTTCCCACCGTTAATTATTACTTTTAGCTGGACACCAAGTAGTCGTGAGTCTAAAAGTGGGTGTTGTGGCAATGCTGGACGAGTGCTAAACTTGAAACAGCTGTTGTGAGGATCAGGTTGGGGCTAGTGTTCGATGAAGGCAGTGGATTCCAGGAAGGAGTTGATGGTGTGGGCATGGGGGTTCAGGATGAAGGATTACAAGCAGGCATCGACGAAGGAGCCCAATCAGGCATGGGAGTAGAATTGCCCAAGCTTGAGGGAGCAGAGGGTTGAAGTGTTTGGGTGTCCCAATGACCTTGATTAAGAGGAATGAAGAGCTTGATTTGTGGCTTCTTGAAATCGAATAGCTTACATACATTGGGACCTATAACAATCATATATTCAGAAGGGATGACAAATACCCAAAATCCACATACACTTGGCTTCTATGACATCATCACAATCGAGGACCACCATTCTATATGGGGAGGCAGGATCAAAATGTGCAAGCTGCGCTACAACAGAGAGACCACTTTTGTTCTGTTGCTTGCAAAGCACAGTTTTGACAACACCTCGATACCCCTTCATTGGATGTCTTAGCTTTGATACAAGTATGGTTGTGCCAATCCAGGGAATGAGGTCGTTGCAGAGTCGGTTTCCTGAGCCAGAGGATGACTGCGCATATGAGAAAGGTGGGGTAGCAGCTTTCAAGCAATTGATGTGAGCTTCAATACTCTGAAGCCAGCATTAGTTCAAGGGCTGACTATTAAAAAATGGGCCAACCTTGATGTCACGAATCTCAGTAGCATCATCTGAGCACCTTTCCACAGCTATATGGACAATGTTACTCCAGCCACCTTCAACCCATCTGCTCTGTCCCTGGAATCACCCACCCATGACTTCAACAAAGTCTCCAGGATGAAATTCTTTGAGTAAGTCAGACAAAGAAACCTGCTTTGTACCCTCTTTCATCCGAAAATCTACTTCAGCAAAAGTATCTCCAACAACTTCAATGACACATTTCTGAGAAGAGCGACGTTCCCAAACCACCTCCCCTTCTGCAAAATGCCATTCTGAGGGCCGGGGAAATGCAGCAGTGGTGAGGGCGGGGTGGTCAGCATGCTGATACAAATAGAGCAGCTGCGTAGAGATATGGACAGGATTAGATGAGACTGAATGCAGGTCAAACACCTTGAGGATAAGCCCATATGCAAATGTGTGTCCCTTGAAGCGGTAAACATGGGTCCCAGGTGGACAGGGTCAGTCCCATAAATGTGTTTGATGGCTAGTGGCTCGAATAAGTTGGGTTCTGGAAGGGTTGGACACTTTCTCTTTGAAAGAGAGGAGCCAGGATGGCAGGGGCCTGGCAGGTGAGGAACCAATAAAAGACTGATGCCCCCCCAGTTCTCTACTGCTGCCACATAACATATGTCCCCTTTGTATGTCCCTTTGCGCACTGACACACAATCCCCCACAGCCAAGTTACTATTAGTATTGGAATCATGTTGACTGAGAACCTTTGTCCAATCTGCAAAATCAACCTGTTCCCAGATGATGTCCCTGCTGTGGTGAACTATGCCAGGAGAAAGTCGCAGATGGCAAATTAGATCATCATTCATGGTTGTTTCTAAGTAGACCCAACCATGAATGGAATTACGCATGAGCGCAGATCACAACTGGTGACAGGGCGCCACAGTTTTCAGAAGAAAGAACACTATCTCTTCTTCCATGCCTAACTGGTTGATTGCTTAAGATTTCGTCATGAGCAGATGAAGTCAAAGTGACTTACCCTGCAGTGAACCTTCCACAATGGGTATTCATGCAGCCTGGGCAATCTTGCAACTTGATCTATGGCGGTAGCAGTATAACTAGTCAACGCGCTGTTGTTGTTGGTTGAAGGTACACCCTGCTGTGCTGCGCTGTGCAAATGTTCTAAAATCCTGGTTAAAAGCTCACCTAGTCCCTCCCGCCAATCAGGAAGATCCCTCCATGAAACATGGTCTGGAGGAGTGCTCTGATCAAGGCTATGGATCCCGTCATCAATGAAGTTGTCTGTATGATTTGTGTCCATGAGTACTGCAGTAGATTATACTAGAAAATAGTACAAACCGGCATCCCATTCCTCACTCCCACTGTCCGAATCATCTACACCATCCACCCCAGCCTCAATATCAACAAATCGATGAATAGATCTGGGGACCTGAATTGAATGAGCATCATATATTCTGAAACTGAATAACTTGCTCTTGTACTTGGCTCATACTGACAATTGAGCAATGGTATCTGTATCTAGAATCACAATGCATCAGCTTCTCATTCAAGAAAACGACATGCAAGACTGTAGTGTAGGCCTACAATATCTACTATCTATCCATAGTTCCACTAAGGTAGACAGTCTACCTTACGACGTTCTATTCATATTTTTGAGTGTCTTTTGACACCCTTCTAGGCTTTCATTGAACACCATAACTCAATTTATATTCTATGCTACTAACTACAAGGAGGGAAAAAGACTTACAAGGTGGATGATGGAGATGATGGTGGTTGGCAACAGAGTGGGAGGGCATGCGAAATCAGCAGACAGTTTGTTGGTATTGCATGAGATGTTTGGGCTGTCAGATATCCGGGTATCATTGTCGCCAGTGGCATGTGACCCTTTCAAATCCAATGTGATTTGAAAGTACAGACAACTTCATTGATGATGGGATCCATAGCCTCGATCAGAGCACTCCTCCAGACCATGTTTCATGGAAGGATCTTCCTGATTGGCAGGAGGGACTAGGTGAGCTTTTAACCAGGATTTTAGAACTTTCGCGCAGTGCAGCACAGCAGGGTGCGCCTTCAACCAACAACAATAGCACATTGACTAGTTATACTGCTACCGCCATAGATCAAGTTGCAAGATCGCCTGGGCTGCATGAATACCCATTGTGGAAGGTTCACTGCAGGGTAAGTCACTTTGACTTCATCTGCTCATGATGAAATCTTAAGCAATTGACCAGTCACAATTGGCAGGAGGAACTGGGTGAACCTTTTTGGAATGTTTGTGCCATGCAGCAGGGTGCTCCTGCAACTAACAACAACACCGCATCAACTACTGCTGCCATAGATCAAGTTGCGAGATTGCCCAGGTGGGTCAATAGCCATGATCAGAGCACACAACTTTCAACCAGTTCTGGGTAGCTCTGTTGCCCCTGCTGCAATCAGCTCATGGCCCATGGTCTTGGTCTGGCCCATTTTTTTTTACCGATTCAGCTTCTGACTTTTTGTTCTTCTCAATGGTGAGGATTTGTGTTTCTGGTATTATTGGTGAAAGATAATGAAATCATCATTAGACTTATACACACTCAGGCTTTTGGTTGCGGTATACTTTGCCTAGCTTAACCAATGCAGTCTCTCAATCTCGCAGATTTTGTGAGTTCTCTTCATCCCCTGTCTCATTTGCCCATCTTCATTGATTTCTATGGTTCATAATCAATGCTCTCCGTCATGCTTGTCCCTGCCATATATCAAAATGTACTGATGCTGCTACCCTCTGTCAAAGGATCTGGAAGGCTAAGACATTTTCTGTCATGGTTTGGACCTTAATTCAATGTCCAGATCACAGCAAATCTATTCTCCCCCTTGCAACATGTTGACACCAGTACAATATATAAATGTCAACCATGTTCTCTACTCCTATGACAATCAATCCAGTATGGTTAAACATCTCTGTGCATGTGGTTGTGACAATCAAGTAACTCACAGGACAGAATCATGTCATTTGCAGGGGCAAGGTCCATTACTCCTTGCCTCAAGCATTCTTTTACAGAGTCAATCATCAGTACAAAGTTGTGGCTAGGGTTCTCAGCCTCGATGGAAGTCCTCTCACCAACCTGCAAAGCAAGAGCTGACTGGACGCCTTGGCCATCTTCAACAAGCCCTTGCTTCAAGGCCTGCATCTGCAAACAGCCCTCCTCCCATTGAGGAATTGGCAAGCCCAGTGGCTGACAATGTCCCATACCCACCCACTCAAGGCAGCCCAATGCTGGACAATGTC